>SNQN01013708.1:0-12462 GCA_008642245.1 Bassia scoparia | reverse complement strand
GGAAAATAAGAAAGAGTGATTTTATTTACATGTTAATTAATGTCAAGTAGTTGATTAATCCATATTAATGATTTATAGTGATTGAAAAGAAAATAAAAAAATGAAATTGAAGAGAAAGAGAGAAAGGAGATGACTTCTATAAGTTTTTGTGACCTAAAAGATTATACCAAACAATGCGCGGTCGAAACAATCTATAAAACAATTCCTTGAATGCCTTGATCTCTTGAATTGAATGTGTGTGGAAGTGTTTAGAATTTTGGAAAGAATTTTTGAAAAGTTTTTGGAATTGAAATTGAAGAGTTTCGGAGTGTTTGAGAGAAAATGTCGTCGCGACTTCGTTATAACTCCGAATTCTCTGAAACGAAAGCCAAAACGTCTATTTATAAGCCGCTCTCGCGTGAAGTCACGTGAGGTGGGCAAAATAGCGCCTAAGTGGGTGTAATTGTTCCCAAAAACCTGCCAAAATGCTTTGATATTCTTGCATTTTTTCATTTATTTGTCGGTTTAATTAAGTTAAGCCTTGATCCGATTGCCAAGCTTGTGTGAGAAGTTAGAGATGTATATGGCATCTTAGGAGAAATACTTGAGCTGGATGGTTCTGGAAGCTTCCGGAACACCCCCGTTTCGCTCGGTTGTGCATTTTGCTTAAGAAATTCATAAATATATACATCAAGTTATAAAATTATGGAACAAATATGTAGAAATTCCTTATGAAATCTAGTGCGTTGTGTAGTATTTTCGTAACTTTTGGAGATGTTTTGGTACTTAAATAAAATCACAAATTAATTAAATTATCAAAAACTCAAAAAATTGGAAAATGTTTAGAAAAATCAGAATTTTTTAGAAAAATCCAGATTTTTTTTGAAAAATGTCTAAAATAAGTTAAAATTCTTTTAATTAAAACTTATGTTAAATGGTGCTTTAGGCAAGAAAAGGTGCTCTGGCCTTGCAAATCGAAGATTTTAGGGCATTGTTTTAGCGGTTGTTCTTTTAGAATTGGACCAATTGCAATGTGGTATTGTTATATCATTGGCCTTTATGGAGGAAAAATGTAGGTATCTACACTAACCGTTAGGACTCCCTAGGGGTTTACTATTTATTGTCACTCGACGCCTCCGTTAGAAATTCATGGGGATTGTTGGTGCGGTGTCCGTATCGATGTTTCCGTTTGGACTTAACTGGGGAGATGAGATGTGTCTGTATCGATACCTTTGTTTTGGACTTGCCTAGGAAAAATGAAGTTGCGTTGCATCGATGCCTCGTTTGGACTTTTTGGAGAAGGTTATGTTATGTCCGAAATCAATGCCGCCGTTAGAACCAGATACTAGTGCTTTGAGAGTCAAACTCTCTATCCTTTGCGACTAGTCGTCTGGGAAAAATGAAGTGAAGATAACGTCGCATATAGCCATGATCGCGTATGCGAATGTCTTTTGCTGTTTTGATGCTGTTGGGTTTAGTGTAGAGATAGTTGTGTGTAGGAAGGAGCAAGCTGGGAGTAAAGTTTGGATTGCGAGGAGTTCACAAGAAGAACAAGGAAGATTCAGGGCATATGCGTGAGCCACAAATTGAAATGCCTGACCCACGATTGTTCCGAGCAAGGAAATGCTTGACCCTAGCATTCAAAGCCCTTGAGTCAAGGGTTTTGCTCTGCCCAGAATGCGTGGGTCACACATAGAAATCCGCAGTCACGTATCTTGGCAGAGCTCGTGCTCTGTTCCTTGACTCATGCTTGGTTGGTTTTTTGGGAAACTTGTCTTGTTCTGATGCAATTGGAATGATGACTCTTGCTAGTTCAGATGAGGTGTCAACCATATAAAGCTCCTTGCAGTGACACTCATATAGTCAAGCTTTGACATATAGCAAAGTAAGACAACACACATGCAAAGGAAGCTAGTGAGAGAAACACAACAAGAAAACTCAAATTACAAAAACACTTAATCTAGGGGTTTTGGGATAGTTTAGTTGTGTGATCCTGATTTTGTAAACACATTTGTACGGAGTTTTGGGAAGCAATTGGTGAGTGGTTAGTATAATGGATACTTGATCATTACTAGCACAATTGTAATTTATAATTGTTAGATTTGGAAATTGTGAGATAGTATTGCAATGGTATGCCATTGATACTTCAGTTGTGTAAGTGTGTAATCATCTTCATCTTTAATAATAACAAGTTGCGGGCGTGAGGTTTTTCTCCTGTTCGATGGGTTTCTCACGGTAATTCTTATCATTTCACTTATTATTGCTTTGTTTGCTTTATTTACTAGTTTTACTATTTCGGTAGAATTGTTAGTTGGCTAGGGTATAGTCATTGATTAGTTCGAACACGTGGTTTTCAACCCCCAATATTTGGTATCAGAGCCGGAGTTTACGGGGCTGTCCAGGGTGTTTTCAGGTCATGGTTGGTTTTTGTGTTTGTTTAGACTGATTGTATGTGATAGGTGAACCCTAAATTAACAATGGAAAGTGGTAAAACTAGGATTGAGGTGTTTGATGGAAAGGATTTTGGTTTTGGAAGATGCAAAATTGAGGATTATTTGTACAAAAGGATCTTTATCTACCATAAAAGATAAGAAACCAAGCGTTATGAATGAGTCGGAATGGAAATGATTGCCAAAAAGCACTAGGAGTTGTCAAATGTCATTAGCTAAAGTGTGGCTTTTAATGTCAAGGACGAGATAACGATGGCGGGGTTAATCAGACTTTGTCGAGCATGTATGAGAAGCCATTGGGGTGAAAAGTGTCTTGATAGCTGCGGTTGTTTGATTTGAAGATGGAAGTTCGGCTAGCTTGGGCAACATAACACACTGACGAGTTTAATTCGATATTGTGCAATTAATCTTCGGTTAAGAAAAATTTTGATGCTGAGGTTAGGGCATTGATCTTATATCATACATACCATCGTCATGGAAACAATAGTGGTTGCTAATTAGTAACTCTGTGTGGAAAGAAAAGCTAAAATGTGATGATGTTCGGGAGTTAATCTTAATGAGAGCACTGAAGAAATGATTCAGATCATTGTCGGGGAGCTCTACGTGTTGATGAGAAGGGTAGGGGACGAAAAATAAGGTGGGAGTGCAAGGAATAAGGGAGACTCAAAAAGTAAGGGTCGGGGAAATCAAACAAAGCTAGTTGAAGTGTTTTGAATGCGGCGAGGCAGAGAATTTTAGGAGAGAGTGTCCTAGGTTAAGAAGGGAAAAGGCAAAGAAGACACGATGATGGTGAAGCTTCATCGGTGACGGAGTACGACTTATAGGCTTTAGTGGTGAAGCTCAGACAGAGCTTCGTCAGGATCTTGGATCTCCTTATTACGGTTCTTCATTATCACTCCCAGCCTCAATGTAGGGAGTTGTTTCAGAACTTTGTTGCTGAGAAAACTCGAGAAGGTTCAATCTTGCCGACGAAAGTCGGACATCACATGGACAGTATTGTGCGAGTGGTGACATGAGGATTGAAGCTCATCGGAGCATGGTCTGGAATTGAAGGATGGTCCAATTTTAAATTCCCTTTTGAAACGAGAACGTGATATTAGTGAGTAAACTTGACAATGTCGGCTACAAGGTGGTCTTTGAGAAGGGAGTCTCTGGAAGATCGTTCAAAATGGGGCTCGATGTCAAGCACAATGGATGATGGTTGTTCCTTGTACACTTCTAACAAGCAAATGGTAGTAAGGAGGAATTTGGGACTTCACGAAAGGTGTCAGTTTGTTGCAAATAGCGCATTAAGAATGTGTCGTAGAGCGATTACGTGTGAGCAGTGGCAATATACTCCGATATAAGACATGCTAGAGGTGAGGAGGCACAGTGTGGAAATTCAAATGATCAAGCTACGGAGGAAATGTCTAAGGAGGCTAGGCGTGGTGCTCGGAGAGACATATGTGAGTCCGAGGTTTGTTTGAATTACGAAGGGTTTGCGTTCGGGTGGGAGCATGGAAGGCTTTCTCTTCGACGTTCGAGCCTAAGGGTAATTGTCCACTTGTAATTGATCGATGATCCCCTCTAAGGCTTGAATGCAACCTTGAGTAGTTCATGTTGAAAGGAATTGTGATGCATGTGTTGTTGTGATGCGAGTTTGTAAATTGCTAGAGATTAGCTGTGAAAATTATACAAGCGTATTGTGGAGAAGGAGTGTTAGCTTAGCTCTCAATACAATTCCATCGACAAGATTATGAAATCCAACTTTAGCAAGTGGCATTTCCAATCGCTCACATAATTCAAACCAATAATGTAAGGCGTTCCAGGCTTCGACATCAACAAAAAGATGAGGACAGATGGCTTGGCGATCCAAAGCAAGAGTATCAAGCCACTGACCCTTTGCTAATTGCCAACTTAAAAGAAGGAAGGCTAAACTACGATTGAAGTGAAGTATTGTGAATGCTGCAGTTACGCTAGTCATGTGAATAATGGTACGCCAAAAAACGCTCAGACCATAAAGGACACAATTCTAAGAAGTTTTCCTTTGCATATACCAATGGCAGTGGAAAGGTTTGAAGAAAACTAGTTTCTCATATGGGTCCTTTCTTGTGCTGGACATTTATACATTAAAGTCTAGTAAGAACATCCTAGATCTAAGCAAAGTGCACCTTAAAACCTAAGCCTAGCAGTTGGAACTGACCAGTCAGAAGAGGATCAAATGAGGGATCTAGTCACTCTTCCTCGACACCTTCTACTCTGTCAGTCTTTGTAGTTGGGGTAAAAAATGAAAGTATAGTCAACTCGAGTAGTAAAGGTTGAGAAAGTTTAAGTTCAGAAAAGGTGTTTAGGAAGCATATGTGAACCAAAGGGTGACAACTCAAATGAAGATAAGAACAGAAGATTGATCACTCAAACGAAAGATAAGAAGCGGAAGATGAATCTGACTCTTTGCTAGAAACAAGAGAAGAGTCAGGAAAAGGTAGGTATTTAGAGAAGCAACAGCCATCCAACCTAAAAACCAAATGCAGTTCATGTGGGATGAGGAAGCTTGGCAAAAGGGAATGGCTTAAATTATCCCTATTGGAGAGCCTCATTGAAGAATATAGAGTGGTTGGAGAGAGAAATCACAGAATGGAATTCTCAAGGAGGAGCCTCATTTGGGCCCATGTTCAAAAAAGGAGAATCAACAGGAGTGTTCTTAAAAATCCACCTCACTGTTAGGTCATGGTCTAGATAGAGAGAATTTGAAGGAGAATAACACCTGCAAACCCCCTCATTAAGGATCATGCTCAGATAGAAGATTGAAAAGAAACTCTACAGTCCCACCTCGCAAACTTGATGGAAACCAGGAGAGACCTGTGAAGGAACTTTATATTCGGACCTCATTAGAACATGTGCAAGTCCTTCAGCAGAGAACAATTCATGGATTCATCTAGAGAACTACAAGTTGTCAATATTCAAAATTCATCCCCATATTAGAGACTTGAATGGAAGGATCTTATTAAAGAAGAATTGGCAAAGCCATGGGACCAAAATCTTTGTTGGAGAGAATGCTTGATGACGAGAAAATCATCTAATGTGGATTAGTAGATCATGGCTTGGAAGGTTTGGATTTTAAGTGTTCAAATCAATCTTGACTGTCTTGCTATATTGTTCGAGGGAGATCATGAGTTTGGTGCTTGCAATGCAATCACTTCCCCCCAACGTTCAACCTGTGGATCTAGAGAGGGACACTTCATGGCCGACGAAGCTAGGCCAAGTTTGAAGCTGCAATAAGATCCTCTACTATTCAGGAAGCTGAAAAAGGTAGATAAGGTCTAGTCTAAGCGCCAATCTACATGACTACAGTAACGAAGGAGCAGAATGTTAGTTGTAGACACTTGTTAAAGATTTTGTGTCGGACAATTCACATAGTAAAGCCTCTCTATGTTACACGTCAATTAGATATGCACTAAATAGCGGCAAAGTTCTGAGCGCATACAATAAAATCATGACGTCCTGGTTTTTAGTGTTTTTTGCTTAAAAATTCATGAATAATATAATCCCATAAATCGAAAAATTATGAAGAAACTATTTCCCAAAAAGTTCTTGTAAAAATTACTATTTTTTTGCTAAAATTTGTAAACTTTTTTGGAAGCTGCCAGATTTATCTTTAATTAATATATTGCCAAAAATTAAATGAAATTCGGGAAAACCTTGAAAAGCAAAAATGCTTGAAAAATTCTGATAAAATTCTAAGAAAAAATGAGATTAAAAGAATAATTTAAAATTATTTCAAATTAAATTTTTTTGAGGTGCTACAGTGCCTTGAAAACGTGCCTCGGTGTAAAGGGAACTTGCCTTTTTAGGGCTTCTCAGGGTCCTAGCTCTCTCAATTTGACTTGTGTATTGCCAAAGGGTGTCTTATGATTAACTATCCTTGTAGGGACAATCTGTAGTTATCTACCAGAACCCCACTTTGGGCTGAAGTTTTGTAGAGAAGAATATCTCGTAAAACGAACAGGCAACAGTACACCCTGCGTATACCTTGCCCAAACAAATGCGTTAGTTTTACCTGCGGTTGTCGCTTGCCTTGCTTTCTGTCTTATCTTATTAATAGCCTATGCTTTTCTATCCAACAGTATTGTTCTGTTGTTCCACTAGGGTTTTTGTGATTTGCCTTGCATGCCTGTTGATCTCTGTCTGTCCCATCTCGGTGGCTGTCCAGTTAGGGACATCTTAGTGCGCTCATTGATTGTTGTCTGCCTCGATGCCTCTTTAGGACTCCCTAGGAATTTACCCTTCTTAATGTCCCACTCTGATGCCTCCGATTTAGGACTTTCATGAGGGAATTGTTGCGGGTGTCACGTATGACATGCCTCTATTTGCGGCATAAACTTTATGGGAAGATGAAATTGGTCACTATGATTCCCTCCGTTTGGACTCTTTGGGGGAATGTTGCGCAGCGTCCTGTAATGCCGATGCTCTGTTTGCTTGTTGGGAAACTCTGTTGTTGGTTTTCGTATCGATGCCTCATTTGGACTTGTTGGGGGAAATCTTGTTGGTTTCGTTTGATGTCATCCCGTTGGCTTGTTGCCTGGCTGATCTGCTCGAATATCCCATATCAAGTCTACGTTGGTCGGGAAATTTAAAAATGATATGCATAAGCGATGCGCTAATAGCCACGATTGGCGTACGTGTATGTCTTTTTGTTGATGACCTGCTTAATCTGCTCTATCCCATTCTCGGCTGAGTTTTCCGAGAGTAATTGAACCGTGAAGGATAACAGTTGCGTAATACCACATTGACGTATATGGCAATTTATTTTTTTTTATCGCTCCAACTCGTCGTATCACAACAATCGGGCATAACGCTTGACTTTTTGTATAGCTTGCCTGTAGACGTGTGAACTTCTGGACTAGGATGGTATGCTTTGACCTATATCATGTTTTTGTCTTCGCTTGATCGTGGGCTCCATGCGTATTCATCCTTCGATGTTGACAACCGGCTTTTGTCGTAGCTGTTGTTTGACACTTATTCGTTTCAAATTTGTAATGAATTTATCCGGCTCATTTTGCTGCTTAGGGGCACTTTTGTGTCTCTATGTATATTGAAAGTTGGTTGAACTTCGGGATGTACCGAACGAGCATTTGAAACATGAACAGTACACCGCCAGTCACAGTTTGGGGGCCTGATGAAGAAAAGGTCTGAAAACTCGAGCCAAAAATGGGCTGAAGTTGGACATGACGCAAATTTAGCCCCTCATTTTTGCGCCCGACATATCTAGTACCTTATTAATGGCACTTTTGCTTCATTTTCCGATCTTGCCTCTTTTGGGCTTTGTGTTTTTTCAGAATACTCCTCCCACAACTCCATGTAGGCCTCTTCGACTTGCTTGGAAAGCACCATTTGCTTTCTCATCAATACTATAATTCATGTAAGTTTTACTACTTATTAAATTTGAAACTTCACTTATAAGTGTCAATCAATCAGTTATTCCAAAATCATGTTCATCTGTTTATGGAAGTAGCCGATTGTCAATTTGTGTGCAATTCGATTGAAGCTTCTCCGTCGCTTATGTATGCCAAAATTTTTTGAATGCCTTAGCCCTATTTCATGCTCTCCGTCAGAAGTATTGTGTCTTTCTTTCATCAAACTTTAGTGAAATTCGTGTGAGTTATTGCCTTGTAAGCTTCACTACTCTAAGAACATTATGATGAGTTACTCCATTGTCCATGTTCTTTGAAATTTGCATAAGACTTGTTAATTGTTGTGATGATGAAGATAATAATCCTTTCCATGTCTATTTTCACAATGTGATCATGTGCTCGATGCATGAATTCCCCATTGTAAGTAGCTTAAGCTTTGAAAAATGCTTGTAATGGCGATTTGCTGCTTCTGGGATTATGGTCATGAATTAAAGGCCGCAATACACACTTTTTGGAAACCCTTATTGCATCTTAAAATTTTTGCCCAATGGATACGTGCTGCCTTCCTTAAACTATTGTAATCACTAGGGAAAAAGAATGTTTCTTTCTCACCCCTATTGATTGCTTGCCTAATGCCTTTTGATTGTGGGAGAAATCCTCTGCATTTTCCTTAATCATGATTGGTCAGCTAGTTATGAAGTCCCAGAAGACGCTTACTTGTGTGCGATGTCCCTTTTCAGTCGTATATCTACCCTGCGTTCCCGTTTGTCCCCCGAGCTAGAAAGAAGTGTCAGCTCTCGCTACGGAGATGGAGGTTACAGTTGGGATAGCTCGGAGCTACGTTGCTTCCCTGTAAAATCACATCTCCATTTGCCAAAGAATGGAAGGGTATGTTGCTACTCATTTGTCTTGTTTGCTCTGTTGTGATTTGCAGCTAACTTTGTGTCGATCTCTCGTATAGAGTGACTACTAGATTCAGACATAACGGGACAATCAAAGAGATAGCTGACATCTTCCATGCCAAAATCTTTAACGACTTCATGGAGGATGCTGTGGCACTATCCTAGGCCAAGCGGCTTTCACAATTTTCATCTCAGTATGACTAGTCAATCATACTCGCTACTCTTAGGCTTATGAATATCGCTTGATGGAGTGGTCAGGATAGCACAAACACTTTTCATTCACATGGAATGGCCTTGGACTCCTTGGGCTTTTCTATTTGACCCAGACTTGCCTTCATTGAATAGCTCGTTCCCATTGGATGATGAAATAAGGTCACTAAACCTCGACTGGATGACTTCTGCGAGGCCTATTGTTCCTAGTTACGAGTAGAGGGGCAGAGTCAGAGGGTCTGTGGCTCATGGAGGGTCTTCGAGCTGGTGGGTAACTCATAGATGAGTAAGTCCGGCTATGATCTTCAATTCTTTCTCATGCTTTAGTACTTGGCTGTTGTGTCTTGATAAGGGTGGGGAGCAGAGTCCAGCTAACGTATCCCCATGCTTTGAGGATTTTCCGAGGTCTCCTCCTTTGACTAGGTGGATTGGGCTATGGTGCTCTGATTGTTTCCATGCGAAGCATGTTATCTGTCAGATGGATGGGCACTAATAGTGTCGAGGTAGCTTTGCTTTTTGTTTTTTACTCCTTTGTTTGCATTTGCTTTCCCATGTCAACTAACTTGCTGGGTTGGTGATTGTAGTTTCTGGGTGTAATGAGTAACTTTTCTAGCGCATTGGCTTGTTACCTGGGTTGTTCTCTCAAGCCCAATCTACTCGGTGCCTGCGATGTATGTGGTGGACCCCTAGGGATACTCCGTCTTGGAACGCGGATCTTTCAGCAGTCGAGGAGAATTTCCGCCGCTCTTGACCCAGTTGACGGTAACTTTGTTGGCTGTTGTTATTATTCGTATGCTATCCCTTTTTGATGTTGTGACTCTAATTGGTTGCTTTACAGATCGAGTAGCCGCCATGGAGCCGTGGGAAGTGCAAGCCGAGCAGACTCGATGCGGATTTCGAGCTGACCAAGAGATGTGTGCACTGGGGATTAAGGGCCTGTTTGGTACTTGGGAGCTTTGTGTGAGACAGCATAACGCTAGAATTCTATTTCAATATTATTATCATTACTTACTATTTTATTTGTTTTCCTTGTGTAAATAACGATTTGCATGGTGATTCAATTTCAAATCTAACTCTTGTTTTTGTTTTGTTTTTGGATAGCGATTCAAGGTAAGTCATGTATATTCTTCTTCTTATTCTTGTATATATTATTCAACTACCATTATTTCTTGCTAATCAAAGACCTATTAATTGCTTGTCACGCCTAATAAGATAATTATGGACAAACGGTTTAAAATCTTTGAATCTTGACCTYATTCAAAGCGATAATAGTCTTTACATTCATTAATCAACTCACCTAGAAACTACTAAAGATTAAAACGAAAATCTGTGTTATTCAATGTTACAATTGGTGAATTTGAAATGAGACCGAGTAGAAGCCGCTAGATGCAAGGGGGGTTGTGCACTACTTCGCCCTTACTCTTGTCCCCTAATCCAAACCTCGATGCACGACAAGACATGGAGTTCTTCGCCATGATATAAGGAATACTTTCAATTTCTAGTACGAGTGCATGCATGCTTGTCATTCACCCTTAATATGCTTTAACAAAGACCGYCAAATTTTGTGTTTCACGCCTAATAAGATAAGCAATGGACAACAGACATTAGGCTCATGTAATACGYAATTAACAYCACATGTCACAARAAACTAGACACTATTTGCATCAATTTCTGTTAAACAACCCACATAGTAAGTTGCATGCTTAGGGTTAAAATAGAAATATGTTTGTTGTTGTCTTTTGGACAATGAACTCGCAATGACCGAGTAGAGGCCGCTAGATGCAGGGGGGCGTTGTGCACTACTTCGCTCTTAACCTTGTCTCCAAATCCATGACCTTTGGTGTACGACGAGACTATCGCCTTGCTTTATGCAATTATAGGCAAGGCTTAAACCGGATTCCGCAGCTTCCTGAAAGAAGTGCGGTGGTGACTTCCTCTACTCGTTTCGAATATAATACACACAAGTCCAGGCATATTCACAATATGCAAAAGCAAGAATTCAATTCTATTAAAACCAAAGTAATCACCTAATTGTACCCCCCGAGGTAGAGGGACCAGACCCAGTTCGGCCCGGTGATGCCCCGGCGCCCGTACAGTAATTGTTGGCTATCCTCATGTAGAGGTGATCAATCCTAACCCGGCCTGTGGGCTTGTTGAGATGCTTTTTCACTTCACCAATAAGTCAATCACCCAATATTGTTTTTGGTTCAGTAGAGAGCTGCCCCAAATTGAATAGTCAGTGATGAAAAGTATAATATTTCGCGATTGATTTGTTATTTAAAGTAGTGACAAAATCCATAAACCAAACCCATTTGCACGAATTGAATTGAATTTAAGCTCGAAACCATACACCGATGATCCAATAATAGGCAAAAAAAATAAAAATGATCGGTGCGTGTGTGATGGCTATTATTTTTTAAGTCCATATAGTGTTCATAGTAGTTTGTATATAAACAAATTCAAGTCTAATGAAGGCCTCAAGGGAAATCAATTCCTAACAAGGCGTAAACAAACAAATTAAGTAAAATACTTCTAACACAAACAAGAATGAGTTTATATGTTACTAGTAGTGTCTAATAATAATGTAAATCTTGTGGACGTCAATTTATTAATCTTTTTATTCAAAATAGGTCTAKTTTCATTTTACCAAATTGATTAATTAATTGCCCCGCATATTTAATTACCTTGTATTACAAATTTACAAGTATATGGATGAGAAAAGATACCAATCTTGGCCTCATTACTTTAATACTACTTGATAAATACTCCGTAAAAGAGAGAGAATGATGAAAGAAGAGTATGGGAACCACATGATCTAATCTTAGCATTTTCCATTATTATGTCCAGTCATTGTCATGGGCCAATAAGATCTTAAATCTAATTCTTCTTAGGTAAATTATTAAAATAATATAAAATAAAATAAAATAAAATAAAATAAAATAAAATAAAATAAAATAAAACTAAAATATTGGAATGAAAGTCATGAATTTTTGGATTGATTTAAGAGTATTTTTGTTCATATAAATATAAAAATTTTCTACTAAAATAATTAATACAGTAAAATACTAGGGGCACTCATAAAAAGGGATTTGTCATGGGGTTTGTAGGTGAGGTGTAAGGTTTGATTTTCAAATCTCTTATTGTTAGGGATAGTTGATGGGTTTGAAAGTTGAGAGGGGTTTGTATGAGTAAGCTAGAATTTAGGTGGGGTATGAGGTGTAAAATAAAAAGGAAAATAAAATAAAGTTAGGTAACAGTTAGGGAAATAAAATATATTGGGTCCCATCAACAAACCCCTAAAAGGTTTGAARTATTGTTGGTGAGGGGTTTGTTATGAAAGGGGTTTGTGTGAAGTTGATGTGGCAAGAGTTCAAACCTCTGTTTTGTTTAGTAATTTGAGCTCATCTCACTTTGTATTTGTTTTCATTGTATTATAAGATTGATAAAAATGATGATTAAGGTTGACACACCAYCTAGACTACCTACCCCTAATATAAGGTAGTGATATTTATAATAGTGGAATACAACTTG
>SNQN01013707.1:0-12463 GCA_008642245.1 Bassia scoparia | reverse complement strand
TAAGCTACAAGCTAAGCACGTTGCAAAATTCATAGAAAACAACATCATTTGTCGCTATGGGGTTCCTCATGAAATCATTAGTGACAACTGCACCCACTTTCAAGCCGAGTGTGCGGATCTGATTGTCATATACAAGATAATGCACCATAAGTGGTCACCATACACACCAAAAGCCAATGGGGCAGTCGAYGCAGCCAACAAAAATCTCAAAACAATTATCTCTAAGATGAAGGAGAATTATCGAGATTGCCTGCAAAAGCTACACTTCGCTCTATGGGGTTACAGGACCTCTATTTGCAGTTAAACAGGAACTACTCCATTCTCACTAGTCTATGGTGCCGAAGCTGTTCAGCCAGTGGAGTTAGAGATCTCGTCTCTACGCATTGTCCTTGAAAGTAAACACCCGAAAGCGGAATGGGTAAGGGGGAGCTTCGACGTAATAGCTTTGCTCGACGAAAAAAGGCTAGTAGCCTTGCATCATGTGCAAGCATACCAAAAGAGGGTCGAACGGTACTTCAATCAGCGAGTCAAATCACGAGGAATCAAAGAAGGTGATTTGGTTCTTAAAACACTTCGCAAAACTGTCCTAGATCCTCGAGGCAAGTTTCGTCCTAATTGGGCAGGTCCTTACATTGTCAAGAAGATCTTACAAAAAGGGGCAYTTCAACTAATGGACACGAATGGTGATAACTTCTATAGCGTCACAAACTTAGACCAGCTCAAGAAATACTACGTCTAAGACTTACARGCGCAACYCGTCTAAGCAATACAATAACATCATGCATCAGAACTACGGATGGCCTAATTCATTATGGGATGCGTAGGCAGCCTCGCCTTGGGGCTCGGCCATAATAACAAGTATCCTACTTGTTTTGGGATTAGCAAGTGAACAATAGTCAAGCGACAATTGGACGAAGATTTGTTCAACATGCTCAAAGTAAAAACAATGTATATAAAGCAATGCAAGTTTGCAATTTTTAGTACATGTAATCAAAATCGAGCAAAAACAATGCAAAAGGAAACTTCACGATGTGGATTTATAAGGAAAGAATCCTCACAAATCCAAGAAACGAGTGAACAAGTGTTTGATAGTGTTTGAAAACTAAAAATAACTTCGAATCTTTAAAGGACTCGAAGGATCTTAACTCACCAAGTGGAACCAGCCCCTAAAAGGAACAACCGACCTAGTAGCTAATCAAGTGAATTTCCGGACCAACCACAAAACTCACAAGGTTTTCTCTGAATTAACAAAGAAGAATTTTTAACACAAATAATCTGAATTTTTATTGAAGAATTCGAACCTATTTATAATACAAATTAATATCTAAAACTAATTAAGATATTTATGAAAAGATATGAATCTTATCCAAAAATATCCTAACTAACCTTATCCTAAAATATCTAATCCTAACCACACGGAAATAACCCCTAACCGACCTAATATTACACGGTTTTAAACAAACCCTAACTAACCTAGATATTTATCCTAATCAAATCAGAATAATATCATAATTAACAAATATCCTAACTAACTAATAAATATCCTAACAAAATAATAAATATCCTAACAAATTAATCTAATCCACAATAATTCGGCCAACTAAGATAAATCTAACTAATCTAACAACTAGATATTTCCCGAATGCTTTATCCTTCCAAATTAACGCCAATGTCGAGTAAATCCTTCCTTTGCACGAAATCTCCTTCAAGATATGTAACCACTCGAAAGTAATTATCCTGAATATTATTGTTAATTTCCAGATCAATAGGATAATTTTCCAAAATAGCCAATGAATCCTCATCATTCTCTCCCCCTTTGAAGAAATTTGCCCTCAAATTTTGGTCGGTAAAGTAAGGAGAAAGATCACCAACGTTGAAAGTAGTACTCACATTACCATATTCAGGTGAAAGGTCAATCTTGTAAGCACTTTCCCCAATTTTCTGAAGTATCTTGAATGGTCCAGTAGCTTTAGGCTTCAAATTGTTTTTTCTCTCATTTGGAAAACGTTCCTTCCTCAAATGTAACCAAACCAGATCACCAACCCGAAAAGAAGGTTGTGTGCGCCATTTGCTTGCTCTTGTCATGTACTTATGATTCATCTTTTCAATCTGATCCTTGACCTTATGATGGAGTTTCAAAAACTCTTCAAGTCGATCCTTAGCAGTTGCATGTATTAAGCTCCCTTTTGGAATAGGTGCAAGTTCCAATGGTAGATAAGGATTCACCCCATACACAACCTCAAAAGGTGATTTAGAAGTTGTACTAGAATGACTCCTATTGTATGCAAACTCAGCATGTGCAAGCTTAACATCCCAATCTTTTTGAGTCTTGTTGACTAGGCCCCTAAGAATGGTCTCCAATGTGCGATTTGTTACCTCAGTTTGGCCATCAGTTTGTGGATGGTGAGAAGTGCTAAAGAGAAGCTTCGTACCAACTTACTTCCATAGAGTGCGCCAAAAGTGACTTAAGAACTTCGTGTCTCGATCAGAAACGATGCTCAAAGGCAAGCCATGTAAACGAACAATTTACTTGAAATAAAGATCTCCAATATGAGTTGCATCATCCGTTTTGTGGCAAGGGACAAAGTGTGCCATCTTTGAGAAACGATCGACCACGACCATTATTGCATCTTTTCCGCGTTGAGTTCTTGGTAAAGCCACAATGAAATCCATGCTCACACTTTCCCAAGGTGTAGAAGGGACAGGCAAAGGAGTATACAAACCTTTGTGGAACGTTTTCTTGGACATTTGGCAAGTAGTGCATTGCTCCACAATTTTCTCCACATCTTTCAACATCTTTGGCCAATGAAAGTGTTCTTGCAAGATATCCATCGTTTTGTGAACCCCAAAGTGACTAGCAAGACCACCACCATGCCCCTCACGAACCAAAAGCTCACGAATCCCACACTGAGAAATGCAAAGTTTGTTTCCCTTGAAAAGAAAACCATCATGTGTTGTAAACTCACCAGTAGGGTTTGCAAGAATCTTGGAAAAGGTTGGATCCGTCTGATAGTATTCTTTGAGAATTTCGAATCCCAACACCTTAGTCTCCACCATAGCCAACAAATAATTCCTTCTTGAGTGTGCATCAGCCACCACATTCGTTTTTCCTTCCTTGTACTTCGCATGGAACGTGAAAGATTGCAAGAACTCAACCCACTTCGCATGTCTATAATTCAATTTTTGCTGTCCATTGATATACTTCAAAGCCTCATGATCAGAATGTAAGATGAAAGGCTTAGGACGCAAGTAATGTGACCAATGATCAAGAGATCGAACAATAGCATAGAATTCACGATCATAATTGGAATACTTCAGTTTAGCACCGTTCAATTTCTCACTAAAGTATGTAATAGGGCGATTTTCTTGAATCAAAACACCGCCAATGCCTACACCACTTGCATCGCATTCGACCTCAAAAAGCTTCGCAAAATCCGGTAGTGCGAGAATTGGTGCATGGCAAAGCTTCCTCTTGATGGTATCAAAAGCTTGTTAATCCTTAGGGTTCCATTCGAACTTCTCCCCCTTCTTTGTTAATGTAGTAATAGGCTCCATGATCGTTGAGAAATTCGGAATAAAACGCCTATAGAAACTTGCAAGGCCATGGAAACTTCGAACCTCATGAACATTTGTAGGCGCCAACCAGGTGGAAATGGCTTCAACTTTCGAAGGATCAACATGTATCCCCGCACAAGAGACAATATAACCAAGAAAAGTGATACTTGACACCATAAACTCACACTTTTCAAGTTTCCCATACAATTTCACATCCCTCAATTTTTGAAAGAGTAATTTTAGATGATTTAAATGTTCAATTTCAGTTTTGCTATAAACCAGGATATCATCTAAATATACTTGTAGACCGTGGGCCAACTCGTCGGGGGGCTTGGGCCTACATCGATGTGTGTGTGTTGTGTTGTGGGTTTGAGCCACAGAACCCGCACGTGCCTATAAAGGTTAATCACGGACGCCCGAAATGTTGGTGCCAAAACAATGGCCCCACGGTCCGATCCAGTAACCAGTTCGTGGGTTCGGGGGACATGGTACGGATTGAATCTTTGACCCAATCCTCCCGCATGTAGTGGCCTCTACTCGGTCTCATTGTAATTCCATTTAAACACGATTATTGGATTCACACAACTTAGCAATTTCAAGCCTTATTAGCGCACTAACCCTATGGTTACTAAGTGGGTTAGTATTATACAAAAACAACTACCTGGCCTAGAAATTGTGATCACTTGATATTAGTCAAATTAAAAAGGTTCCTAAAAGCTGGTTGTCCATGATTAATCTGATTTTTAAAGTGATTCACATAATTTCCGGTCTTTATTTAAAGAGCAAACGAAATGCAATACAAAACATATATACAATATGCATATACAAATATACATCATCCTTACCTTGTCGCTGCAAACAAACAAATTGTTAGAAAAATAATAAATAAAATGATAGCGCCTTCGATCGATCCGCTAAACAAATCAAACAAACATGTTAGTATTGATGAAGAAAGCGCCTCATTAAAGCTTGCTATACAAAATGCAAAGAAAACGTTAGTAATGACAAGCAACATTAATAATAAAGATGAAAACTATTGAAAACAGTAAAAAGTGATTGTAGACACCTAAAAGTGTCTCCCCAAAAGAGTAATCAGTGATGAAACATACTGCGTCTCGCGATTGTTTCGACTTAGAAAAGATGCTTTGAACTCACAAAAGTTGAAAATACGTGGGGTCATACTCGGAACTATTGAGCAAAGGACAAATAAAAGGGGCAAAAACATTTTCTTTTATTTATTTTAATTATTTTCTATTTTTAGGTTTTCTTTTCTATTTTTAGGATTTTTTAAAATAATTTATATTGGTGATCTCCATAATTTCCACTTTTCATCACACTCTTCACATTTTTCTGAGCTCACCAGTATTTTTAGATTATTTTTCTGATTTTTCTACATTTTTCTATGATTTTTATAAGTTTTTATACGCAGAAAATACAAAAATACAAAATACACAAAAAATACTCCGGAAATACGTGGAACCTTCTAGAACACTCTAGAACTCCTTGCTTGGAGAGCAAGGGTGTCTAGGTGCGTCGAATCAAGGCAAATCACGAAATAAAATCGGAGGAAATCAAAATATTTTCGAGTTTTGGAAAAAATATATACGCAGCTCTCCTGCGTATATACGCAGGGTTTTTTCCCTCGTTTTTCCCCTCGTGCCTATAAATACGTGCCTGCCTTGCTCATTCCGAACACACGTCGATTCTCTCTCTCTCTCTGTCCTTAACTTGCGTATTCTCTCTCTCACTCTCTCAAACACTCTAAACACATTCGTTCTTGAGTTCTAAGCATCGATTCTGTTTCGATTCAACAAGCAATAACAAGGTTTATTTCTGAGATTACTCACCATTAAACATACTCCTTTCTCAATCTAATTAATAACTATTACGAGTTTCGATCTAATTAACAAACATGTAGAAACTCACTATTTAATTGTTCCATGTAAATATGTAGGATTGTCATTAACGTTTTTAACGTTTTTCATTGTTTTCATTCTTTTTTATTTCATTTTCATTATTATTATCACTTGTCAATACTAACGATTTCTTATCCTTGTATAGCGATTCAAGGCGGAAGATTCATTTCGCTCGTTTTTTATTATAAACTAACATTTGTTTTGTTTGTCTTTATATAGCGATTCAAGGCGGAAGATTCGTTTCGCTCGTTTTTTATTACGAACTAACCTTTGTTTTGTTTGCAGATTTAGGGTAAGATTGGTTTGTATATATGTTTTGAAGTTCATATACTTTGCATTGTCATTGTTGTATCATTTGTATATATTTTGCTAAATAAAGACCGGAAATTATGTGAATCACTTTAAAATCAGATTAACTATGGACAACCGGTTTTTAGGCACCATTTTAACTTGATTAATGCAAAGTGTTTCAAGGCAATGTTTGAGTTTCAAGGCAATGAAAGCAATAGTTGCATTTCAATCATCAACCATCAAGATGCAAGTAATCATCAAGTTATGAGCTTTTGGTGTTTACTCAAGCATACAAGGCATATTTCAAAGTAGTTCATCAATATTCAAGCCAAAATCATCAAAAGTTCAACCACAAAAGGAAGAATTCACATTTCAAAAAAATCCCAAGCAAATCTAGGCCAAATTCCAAGCATATTTCAAACAAAAATTTAGCCAAAATTGGATAAAGAATTCGGTCAAAGTAGGAGGGCTTGTTCGAGCAACACCTTGTTCAAATTCATCAAATTCATCTCAAATTATTGGATTGTCAAAGCCTTCTTGTTTGGACAATCTCTCTTTAGATGACCCCGCCCATGACAATTGAAGCACTTGCGTCTATCCTTCTCATCAGGGTTTTCTTGAGGAGTGGACGATGTAATCCCCCTCGAAATTGGTGTGGAAGTAGGAACACCAGAAGATATTGTCGAAGATTGAGTCCCCTTGAAAGTAGGGCATTAAGTATATGCAAGATTGCGTTCTATCTTTTCTGCCTTATGACACATATCCTCAAAATCAACGAAGTGTGCAAGATCAAGTTGATTAGATATGTACCTTTTCAGCCCTCGTTGAAAACGTGCCATCTTTTGTACATCTTTCTCCGCAATGTCACAAAGAAGAGTGAGTCTTTCAAATTCCCGCAAGTATTCTCGAACAGACTTGTTGCCTTGAACCAAAGAAGCCAACTTTAGGTAGTTTTGGTGCTCGAAATCCCTAGGAACAAACTTATGCATGACTTCCTCCTTCAATTGTTTCCAAGAACAGATTGGGTATTGTTGCTTTCGATGATGAAGTTCTTTCACATGGTCAAACCATAAGGATGCATGCTTCGTCAATCTTAGAATTGCCACCCTGCAACTAGTTACATCATCAGATTCTTTAAAAAACAAAGTAACGATCTAGTTGCCTTACCCAATTGTGGACTTGTTCGGGCTCCAATGTACCATCAAATTCTGGAATATCCGTGATTTTGAGGTGCTTGAGATCATCATGACGAGGTGGACGCTCCTTGTCATCCTCATTTGAACTCTTGAATTGCTAAAAAAACCCTGAATCACGCTTTTTATCTATATTTAGCATGGCATCAATTCTGCCCCTTTCAATATGGACACTTTCTTGAAGACTTTCACGAGTGGATTTCAACTCGGATTTCAACTCGGTATGGAGACTAGCAATAACCTTGGCAAGCTCATCAAATCGTTGCTCCATGATAAAAAAAAAATTCTAGTGAATTTGGCTCAAAAACGTGTAGGACTCCCTAAGAATCGTTGGCTCTGATACCAAATTGATGTGGATTTATAAGGAAAGAATCTTTAACTTCGAATCTTTAAAGGACTCGAAGGATCTTAACTGACCAAGTGGAACCAGCCCCTAAAAGGAACAACCGACCTAGTAGCTAATCAAGTAAATTTCCGGACCAACCACAAAACTCACAAGGTTTTCTCTGAATTAACAAAGAAGAATTTTTAACACAAATAATCTGATTTTTATTGAAGAATTCGAACCTATTTATAATACAAATTAATATCTAAAACTAATTAAGATATTTATGAAAAGATATGAATCTTATCCAAAAATATCCTAACTAACCTTATCCTAAAATATCTAATCCTAACCACACGGAAATAACCCTAACCAACCTAATATTACACGGTTTTAAACAAACCCTAACTAACCTAGATATTTATCCTAATCAAATCAGAATAATATCATAATTAACAAATATCCTAACTAACTAATAAATATCCTAACAAATAATAAATATCCTAACAAATTAATCTAATCCACAATAATTCGGCCAACTAAGATAAATCTAACTAATCTAACAACTAGATATTTCCCGAATGCTTTATCCTTCCAAATTAACGCCAATGTCGAGTAAATCCTTCCTTTGCACGAAATCTCCTTCAAGATATGTAACCACTCGAAAGTAATTATCCTGAATATTATTGTTAATTTCCAGATCAATAGGATAATTTTCCAGAATAGCCAATGAATCCTCATCATTCTCTCCCCCTTTGAAGAAATTTGCCCTCAAATTTTGGTCGGTAAAGTAAGGAGAAAGATCACCAACGTTGAAAGTAGTACTCACATTACCATATTCAGGTGGAAGGTCAATCTTGTAAGCACTTTCCCCAATTTTCTGAAGTATCTTGAATGGTCCAGCCGCTTTAGGCTTCAACTTGTTTTTTCTCTCATTTGGAAAACGTTCCTTCCTCAAATGTAACCAAACCAGATCACCAACCCGAAAAGAAGGTTGTGTGCGCCATTTGTTTGCTCTTGTCATGTACTTATGATTCATCTTTTCAATCTGATGATTGACCTTATGATGGAGTTTAAAAAACTCTTCAAGTCGATCCTTAGCAGTTGCATGTATTAAGCTCCCTTTTGGAATAGGTGCAAGTTCCAATGGTAGATAAGGATTCACCCCATACACAACCTCAAATGGTGATTTAGAAGTTGTACTAGAATGACTCCTATTGTATGCAAACTCATCATGTGCAAGCTTAACATCCCAATCTTTTTGAGTCTTGTTGACTAGGCCCCTAAGAATGGTCTCCAATGTGCGATTTGTTACCTCAGTTTGGCCATCAGTTTGTGGATGGTGAGAAGTGCTAAAGAGAAGCTTCGTACCAACCAACTTCCATAGAGTGCGCCAAAAGTGACTTAAGAACTTCGTGTCTCGATCAGAAACGATGCTCAAAGGCAAGCCATGTAAACGAACAATTTCCTTGAAATAAAGATCTCCAATATGAGTTGCATCATCCGTTTTGTGGCAAGGGACAAAGTGTGCCATCTTTGAGAAACGATCGACCACCACCATTATTGCATCTTTTCCTCGTTGAGTTCTTGGTAAAGCCACAATGAAATCCATGCTCACACTTTCCCAAGGTGTAGAAGGGACAGGCAAAGGAGTATACAAACCTTTGTGGAACGTTTTCTTGGACATTTGGCAAGTAGTGCATTGCTCCACAATTTTCTCCACATATTTCAACATCTTTGGCCAATGAAAGTGTTCTTGCAAGATATCCAACATTTTGTGAACCCCAAAGTGACTAACAAGACCACCTGCATGCCCCTCACGAACCAAAAGCTCACGAATCCCACACTGAGGAATGCAAAGTTTATTTCCCTTGAAAAGAAAACCATCATGTGTTGTAAACTCACCAGTAGGTTTGCGAGAATCTTGGAAAAGGTTGGATCCGTCTGATAGTATTCTTTGAGAATTTCGAATCCCAACACCTTAGTCTCCACCATAGCCAACAAATAATTCCTTCTTGAGAGTGCATCAGCCACCACATTCGTTTTTCCTTCCTTGTACTTCGCATGGAACGTGAAAGATTGCAAGAACTCAACCCACTTCGCATGTCTATGATTCAATTTTTGCTGTCCATTGATATACTTCAAAGCCTCATGATCAGAATGTAAGATGAAAGGCTTAGGACGCAAGTAATGTGACCAATGATCAAGAGATCGAACAATAGCATAGAATTCACGATCATAATTGGAATACTTCAGTTTAGCACCGTTCAATTTCTCACTAAAGTATGCAATAGGGCGATTTTCTTGAATCAAAACACCACCAATGCCTACACCACTCGCATCGCATTCGACCTAAAAAAGCTTCGCAAAATTCGGTAGTGCGAGAATTGGCGATTTAAATGTTCAATTTCAGTTTTGCTATAAATCAGGATATCATCTAAATATACTTGTGGACCGTGGGCCAACCCGTAGGGGGGCTTGGGCCTACATCGATGTCTGTGTTGTGTTGTGGGTTTGAGCCACAGAACCCGCACGTGAGTGCATTGGGGAGTGTTGTCGAGTAAGGGGATCGCCACCGTGCCTATAAAGGTTAATCACGGACGCCCGAAACCTTGGTGCCAAAACAATGGCCCTACGGTCCGATCCAGTAACCAGTTCGTGGGTTCGGGGACATGGTACGGATTGAATCTTTGACCCAATCCGCCCGCATGTAGCGGCCTCTACTCGGTCTCATTGTAATTCCATTTAAACACGATTATTGGATGCACGCAACTTAGCAATTTCAAGCCTTATTAGCGCACTAACCCTAAGGTTACTAAGTGGGTTAGTATTATACAAAAACAACTACCTGGCCTAGAAATTGTGATCACTTGATATTAGTCAAATTAAAAAGGTGCCTAAAAGCCGGTTGTCCATGATTAATCTGATTTTTAAAGTGATTCACATAATTTCCGGTCTTTATTTAAAGAGCAAACGAAATGCAATACAAAACATATATACAATATGCATATACAAATATACATCATCCTTACCTTGTCGCTGCAAACAAACAAATTGTTAGAAAAATAATAAATAAAATGATAGCGCCTTCGATCGATCCGCTAAACAAATCAAACAAACATGTTAGTATTGATGAAGAAAGCGCCTCATTAAAGCTTGCTATACAAAATGCAAAGAAAACGTTAGTAATGACAAGCAACATTAATAATAAAGATGAAAACTATTGAAAACAGTAAAAAGTGATGAAACTCCTACATATTTACAAGAAGCGAATAACGAGTGAGTTTCTACATCTTGTTAATCGAATTAAAACTCGTAATAATTGTTAATCAAATTAGAAAGAAAGCGAAAATGAGGTTTTGGGTGAGTAACCTCAGAGGTATACCTTGATTTCGCTCGTTGATTTGATTTAAAAAGACGTATTAGAACTCGTATTTTGTGTTTTAGTGGTGAGAGAGTATGAGTGAGAGAGCAAGAGAGTATGCAAAGCCTAGCAACGTATGCCGTGTCCGTTCCCCTAAAACTCGAGAGGCAAGGCCGTATTTATAGGCGCGAAGGCACAAAGTGAGCGTATATACGCTCACCATGAGCGTATATACGCTCACAGGAAGCGCATATACGCTCATGCTTGTGAGCGTATATACGCTCATGGGGAGCGTATATACGCTCCTTTGAGCTATATACGTTTAGTGATCTTTGCTTTATTTCGATGATTTTTCTTATTCTGCAAGATTACATATGAATCTAGACATCCCCTCCTCCAAGAAATACGATTCTAGGGAGTTCTAGGGGATTCCGGAACATTCCGTGTATTTGTTTGGTATTTTCCGTATTTTCTGCGTATTCCCTACGTATTTTGATATTGTAAATATTGCAAAATTCATAGAAAATCGTAGAAAAATCAGAAAAATAATCTAAAAATACTGGTGAACTCAGAAAAATAAGAATGAATCAATGAAAATCACCAATATAATTTATTTGAAAAATCCTAAAACCAAATAGAAAATTCTAAGAAATAAAAGAAAATACTTTTTGCCTCTTATTTGACCTTCGGCACATGATTATGAGCTTGACTTCACATATTTCGAGCTTTTCACGAGTTCAAATGCGTCTTTTAGAAACAAATCGATCACGAAACGTGATATGTTTCATCATCGGTTACTCATTTGGGGAGACACATTTAGGTGTCTACAGAAGCCCCCACTTTGACTGAGTCTAGAGAGACGAAAGTCTCGTAAGACGAAAGTCAAAGTATTCGATTTGGGATGGAGAGCAACTCAAGACGTTCTAGAACCCTGAGTTACCCTTTTCGCCGGTACCTTCAAACCAAAGGTTAGTTTTACTTGTAACCGTGTCTCGTGCGGTCAGATTTGCTTGCTTGTGAGTTTTTGTTGCGGGAGCGAACTCCAAAACCAGGAAGAATGTGCGTCTACGGAACTTTTAGCGCGGGAGAAGATTCCAAAACCCGAGAGAATGTGTGTCTGCGGAACTTCTAGTGCGGGAGAAGATTCCAAAACCCGAAAAGATGTGTATGCGGAATTTCTGGTGCGGGAGAAAATTCCAAAACCCGAGTTCTTGTGTGTATGCGGAATTTCTGGTGCGGGAGAAAATTCCGAAACCCGAAAGAGTGTGTGTGCGGAGCTTCTGGCGCGGGAGAAGATTCCAAAACCTGAAAAAGATGTGTATGTGGAATTTCTGGTGCGGGAGCAAATTCCAAAACCCGAAAAGATCTGTATGCGGAATTTCTAGTGCGGGAGAAAATTCCAAAACCCGAAGTGTACATATGTGGAATTTCTGGTGCGGGAGAAAATTCCAAAACCCGAAATGCGCTTCCGGAATTTCTGGTGTGGGAGAAAATTCCAAAACCCGAAGTGCGTAAAGGAGCTGTTGCGTATAGCAACAATCGCGTATAGCGATGAATGCCGTATAGGCGTGTGAAGGCAACTACATGTAAGTTGGGCCCTAGCCTCGTGTAGAGGTGGTGCAATGTGCAATGTAATGTGTTTATGCAGGATGCGTATGCATGATGATGTATATAGACTTAATGCACAATGATGCTTATGAAGTGTTTGTAATGGCTACATGTGTAATGCAAGTTTGTCCTTAGTTCTAATGCATGAAATGACCAAGGAAATTGACTAATGGTAAGATGCTTTTGGATTGTGGGATGGAGCCGTCTCAAG
>SNQN01013704.1:0-12473 GCA_008642245.1 Bassia scoparia | reverse complement strand
CATGATTTGAAAGAGTCTTTGAATTTGAAAGAGTCTAGTCTAGGTCTGGTTCTAGACATGAAAGGACGATACTAGAGTCTAATCCTAGTACCAAGTGCCAATTGAAGAGTGTCATTTGAAGAGTGACTTAGAGAAAGGTGACATTTGGACGTGACTTGATTTAACATTGGCGAGACAGTGACTTTGATTGGAAAGAGACAGGGTCCAAAAGTGATTTTTCAGGATTTCCACTTGATAGCAAAAGACTTGAACACGTAATAGGGCCTTAGGAGACAAGAAGCCCCCAACTGGAAATTAAGGGGCCATGATGGCGACGAGCTCCCCAGCGAGGCTTTGAGACAATGTAGTTTACGGCTTAGAGTCAACATAGGGAAGGTGGATAGATTGTATGGATGAGTTCCCCAACAAGATGTACTAACCCAAAGGTCAGGTGGCTTTACTTCTTTGGGATTGAGTCAATGAGTCCTTGAGGGTGACCAAAGAATAGGTTATGGTTCGAGAAATTAAAAAGGGTCAAATTTGTGACTAGGGGTCAAAGATGTGGCTAGACGCGAGGTTGGCTAATGATGTTGGTTCAAACATGAGTCTATGTGAGGTTCTAGATTGGCAAAACCATTATCATTCTTAGCAAGTCAAAGCACTCAAAAGGCCTCAAACGATTTAATGTTAATGCGGTCGAACCTCGAGAAGAGGCTTCCTACGTATCCTTACGGAATCAGACCACCGTAGTTCTGATGATTTGGACAATGCCTCGTGTGAGAGGGCTTTTGTGGTTGTAATGTGAGGTTGTGGTTTGAGGGTTGAAAAAGGCTCGATGATCATGAAGTGAACCCACGGTGCGCAGTGTGCTTTTTAGACTCTTGCTTTTTATTTGATCTGGGCTTTGAGCTTTGGATTTGCATTTTTGATGACTGGCATTGAACTTTGATTTTTGCTTTTTTTTTTTTTTTTTGCCCATTTTACTTTTTTTTCTTTCTTTTGCACGTGTCTTTTCCTACGCACCGTTTGGTCCAAAGGGTTAGGTAGATGTGGGTGATGAAAGAAAGATAGGCTAAATGATAGTGTTTGTGGCTCAAAAGGTTGCAAGGGATTTTGATTTGATGTGACAAAGGGAATGGAAGGGAGGGTCATTTTGTGGAGCTGTGAAAGAAGGCCTCTCTTGGGCATTGTTCAATTTCAATAATTAAATCAGTATTAGATTAAACCAATTGTGGCCAATGAGTGTTGAGACTTGCATAAAATTAGAAAATAATATTGCCAAAAACAAATGAGTCATTTTATTGCTGAATGAAAACTGAAACATACATGGCTTATTTTATAGCAAGAGACTACATAGACTCAAGGGACAGGAATTGAAAGGGACATATAGCTTGGACTGGGACTCTATGACTCAATCTAGAGAAGGCCGCGCAGATCGATGACCCACGCCTTGGGGTGACTCATGAGGCTTTGATGGTAGTGGTGTTTGATGGTTTTCCAGTTGGGCCAAGTAGGTATAGGATTAGGCTCTTTTTTTTTTTGGATGATGGAGGGTCAAGAGACATGGGCCTTTTGTGGAGGTAGGATTTGTTTGATTTCTTGCCTCCTTGGGCCTATCACGGGGATCGTGACTGAAAACTCCGACTTAGTGGACCCGACACTGGTTTTGAAATGGAGTGTTGATTTTGAAACTGGACTTGAATGGGCTAGACCTAATTCTAATTTAAGGTGCTAGACTCGAGAAAGATTCAAACCTAAGATGGGCCTATTTCAGAATTAAGGACCTCTTAGACCTACGAGCCACTTGAAATTGAATGGGCCTAGCCTTGAATCAAAGTTCCTAGGGTTGAGTCTATGATCGAACCTAGTTCAGTTTTAAGGTTCTTAGATTGAAGTTGAAGCGAACCTAATTCAGATTCAAGGCTCTTGGGTTGAAATTGAATTGAACCTAATTCAGATTTAAGGTTCTTGAATTAAGAATTGAATTGAACCTAATTCAGGTTTAAGGTTCAAAAGGTCGAATCTAAGTCAGATTTAAGATTCTTGGATTGGAATCGAACCTAAGTCAGATTCTAGGTCGAATGGAGTTTGAAATTGATTTTGAAATGGGCCTAATGGATCGTCAAACTTCATGTCTTGAACCATAGATTAAGAGACTGGGCTTAGTTGGTGGTTAAGAATTTGGACTGAATGAAGAGTCACAAGTTAACAAGCACATTGATTGAAACACAAATCCAATTTATTCACTTAAGGTCAGGATCTAAGTGAACTATAGGTCGGCTTGGTTAAGTCTGATAGTGTACCATGCCTAAGAGTAGAGCTGGGTCCAATTTCACCACCACAACATTGGTGATGTATGGCCGAGATACCCCTTATATACACGCATCTAGTAACACGTGCATACGCGGCATGGGCGGGATAGGACTTACCTTAGCCATGTGATCCATTAACCGCATGCAACCAAGGTAAAATCCCCCCTTAAGGTGATCTCGAGCATAGAACATGCCCATATTGAGACCAAGGTGCCTAGGACATGACCCTATTCGAAGGGTCACAAGCAAAATTCAATTGATTATGAATATGGAACTACGAGACTTTCAAGTCTGTCCACTCACCAAATGGTGATTATCCCCAGTGAAGTCGCCAAAAACTGTAGGGCTTCGCCCCGCCTTAGGGGGCGTGACCTCAGCTTCAGTGTCATGGAATTGAGCCATGGAATCCGCATGTGAATGCGTTGGGGTGTGTTGTCGAATTGAGGGGATCGCCACCGTGCCTATATAGGTTATTCACGGACGCCCGAAACATTGGTGCCAAACTAGTGGCCCCACAAATAGGTCCAGTAACCAAAGTGTGGGTTCGGGGACATGGTACGGATTGAATCAGTAACCCAATCCGCCCGCATGTAGCGGCCTCTACTCGGTCTCATTGTAGTTCCATAAATCATAACAATTGAATTCAAGAAAACTTATTGATTTGACTTTGAAAGCGCACTAATTACTAGGTGGGTTGCTATTATGTACAAACCAAGACTTCTACAATGGACAAGGCGATCATTTGATTGTTAGTCAATATTAATAAGGTGCCTAGAAAACCGGTCGTCCATGATTATCTGACTTTAATGTGACAAGCGATTAAATTCCGGTCTTGTTTAAACAATATATACAAGTGTGATAAAAGATATATATAAACAAGACATGAAAACAAAGGTTAGTAAGCACGATAATATATATGTGTGTCCTTCTCACCTTGTCACTGCAAACAATCAAATTGTTAGAATAAAACTCAAAGGAATCGTCCTTCGATTGAATTGCTAATTGAGGCAAACAAACGCGTTAGTATTGACAATAACAATATGTATAATAATGAATTGTGACAAGATAATGATAATAATAATAAGTGTTAATGAAAACGAATGAAAACCAAAAACCATGGAAACATTGAAAGCATCAAGAAAATCCTACATATTTACATGAAACGATTAGAAAGTGAGTTTCTACATTGTTTTAATTGAATTAAAACTCATAATAATGGTTAATCAAATTAAGAGAGACAAAAGGAATTAAAAAAAGAGTGAAAAAATATGTTTTTGGTGAGTAATCTCAGATTTATACCCTTATTTCGCTTGTTGAATCGAACAGAATCGATGCTTTGAATTAAAAACGAATGTGTTTAGAATATTTGAGAGAGAGAGAGAGTAGACGTGTCTCGGGAATTGTGCGTGTGAAGTGTGTGTCTCGGACTGAGCAAGGCAAGCAAGTATTTATAGGCACGAGGAAGGAAAACCTGCGTATATACGCTACAGAGGAGCGTATATACGCTGCCTTCCTGCGTATATACGCTCTTAAGTAGCATATATACGCTGCAAAGTTGCCATAAAATTTTGGAAAGCCAAGCTGCGTATATACGCTGCTATGGAGCGTATATACGTTCCTGATCAAGGTATATACGCTCCATTTCTGCGTATATACGGCTCAATGGTTAGGGCTTTTGCGTTATATTTATTTCTAAAAACCTCGAATATTTTTGATTTCGGAATAAAATCTTTGCCATACGTCTCAATTTTCTAAGATTAAGGATTATTTAGACGCCTCCTTCTTGCAAGAAAGTACGTTTTTAGAACATTCCGCGTATTTTCCTATTATTCACGTATTTATCTGCGTTTCTGCGTATTAAACATTTGCAAAATTCATAGAAAATCATTAGAAAATCAGAAAAATAATTTAAAAATACTGGCGGATTCAAGAAAATGTAACGGAACATTGATGAAAAAAACAAAAGCTGAGGAATCGCCAGGGTAACTTGTGAACCTTTGAGAACTTTGAGAAAACCGATAAGAAATATTTTTTGCCTTTGTTTTGACCTTTGGCTCAATAGTGTTCCGAGTACGACCTCACGTATTTCCAACTTTTGTGAGTTCAAAGCATCTTTTCTGAGTCGAAACAATCGCGAGACGCGGTATGTTTCATCACGGATTACTCATTTGGGGAGACATTTTCAGGTGTCTACACCATGAGATGGGGAAATGATCATGGTTGTGAAGGCTAAGATTCACTATAATCGATTGCATTCTTCAAAACCTCTTTGATTTTCACTTCATCCTATTAAAAAAAATTAAAGGCTTCATATACAACAAATGAAAGAGGTGTCATGATTTCATATAGTTTACATGAAATAGGTGTCTTGAATTCACATAATCTACATGAAATATGTCACTAGTGGAAAAATTGCTATTTGTAACGCCCTATTTGTAACGGACAGTAGTAATGTTTGTTACAAAAAGTCTATTTGTAACGGACATAAGTAAATGTCCGTTAAAAATAATAGTATTTGTAACGAAGAAAAATACAATCCGTTACAAATAGTTTAATGTTCATTCCAAATAGGTGGATTTAATAATATCAACTTTATATTTGTAACGACCATTGGCTGTCTGTTACAATTACTCCACGCCCTTACTCCACGCAGTCACGCACACGACCACACCCATTATCAAAAAACTCAAACTCTCGACCAAAACAAAAAAATCCCCAAACAAATTAATTAAAACCAAAACACCCTCTGGAACAAAAAAATAAACTCTCGACCCTCTCTGCCTTTCTGCTTTGGTGCTTCCCCACGGTGGTCGATGGCGTCGAGGCTATCACGGCGGTGGCCATTGGCTGGCGACTGTTGCTGCGTGTTTGATGTCCCAATTATTGCGCTGCTAAGCCAACGAAAACCCTAATTTCTTTCTTCTTCAATTCCGCAGCTTAAACCTTTTTCTGAGAGAGTGAGTGTGAGAGAGAACAATCCAAACTCTCGAAAATGGTTTACAGGGTAAGTTACTGTAATACAATTTGAATCCTTCTCTCAATTAGATCTTATTACGAGTTCGTTATCATTTTACGAATTTTTGATTTAATTTTACGAATTTCTGATTTTAGGGTTTGATTAATTGGATTTTTTTCGTTTAGTTGATTAATTGTTGAACAGTTTCATCAATACCAAGTTGTTGGGCGAGGTCTTCCCACTGAGAAAGATGAGCATCCCAAGATCTACAGGATGATGCTTTGGGCTACTAATGATGTTCGTGCTAAGTCCAAATTCTGGTTTTCTGATTTTGGTTTAATCCAATCCAAGATCTTTGCTTTTTTTTTTGGAAATTAAGTTCATTTTGGTTTTTGTTTTGAATTTATTGATGTTTTTTTATGGTCTTTTTTGTTTGTGTTATGCAGGTATTTCTTGAGGAAGTTGAAGAAAGTTAAGAAGAGCAATGGTCAAGTTCTTGCTATCAACGAGGTAATGTTTTTGCCACTGCTAATTATTTGCATGGAAATGTTTATTTTTTGTTTATATTTCGATGGAAATGTTCGTTTTAGGAGACTATGGGTTTTTGTGGATCGTGAAATTAGTCTTATATTCTGAACGATGATGATATTTTGTGTAATTTATGAATTTTGGGTATCATATTTTAATTATGATCCTTTAAAAATGTTTGCCTGATTATGATTGAACCAAGAAGAGAAACATGGACATTGTTGGAGGTCTGTTCAGTCGAAATGTCAGATGTATTTGTTGGTTATTGGTTAGAGTACATGTAAACCCAAAGCTTGAAATATCCTGCATCTGCTTGTAGACTGTCTGATACTATGGAGTTATTTGGAATGGCAGAATTTTTTTGCTCCACTTGTTTCTTGTACTGAAAAGAATTTTTGGTAACAATGTTAAGTAATCAATCAATCAATGCCTTAATCCCATAAATGGGATTGATTACTCTTTGGAGTCATCTATCTACAAAGATTTTACTTCTCCTTCCCCTACGATAAAAAAAGAAAAATATTCATCCTATCTATTTGCTTCATATCTTTCCAAACTTGTTCCTATCAAGTCATTTAGGTAAATACTTGTACCTTGAAAAACAAAATTTATATCATGTGTAAGTTTGAAAATGTTATCACGTTCAAATTTGTTTGGTCACTCCAAATTATATTCCAAGACATGACTGTAATTTGGCCAGCAGTTGTCCATTTTTCTTACAGTTCATACTTGATATTGGTGAAGAGCAGTTGTGTTATTTCTTGCATTATACTAAGATTATAATGTACTTAATCTAGCAAATTCTTGCATTATTTCTTGCAGTATATGTTTACATCTATACGTACTTAATCTAGCAAATTCTTGAAGGTCTAATCATGTGGTTCGAACACCAGATTTAGCATACAACATTAATTAAGAACTGTATAAAACTGTGTTGGTAGGACTGCTGAGTGTTCTGAATCCCGATACAGTGGCAACGACTGTGACACACTTGTATTGGTTTTAATTGGGTTAAAATAGATCTGGATTATTCCTAAGACTATAGTTGTTCAACCCCTGGTTATTTCACACATGGTTAAAATGACGTAGGTATGTCTAAACGAGTGCAACCAAGCCCTAAGAAGCTTAAATAAATGTTTAAGAACATGATAGAGCTTTAAAAATGACAAAAAATGGTCATTTCACACACTAAATTACGTAGGTTGGTCTAAACAAGTGCAACCAAGCCTTAGGAAGCTTAAATAAGTGTTTTAGGACATGATAGAGCTTTAAAACCATGTAATAGGTAAAAAATTTATAAGTTAGGCGCGAAAACCCATAAAATGGCAAAAAATGACCATTTCACACCCTAAAACGTCGGTATGTCTAAACGAGTGCAACCAAGCCCTAAGAAACTTAAATAAATGTTTTAGGACATGATCGAGCTTTAAAACCATGTAATAGGTAGAAATTTTATAAGTTAGGCGCAAAAACCCATAAAATGGCCAAAAATGGCCATTTCACACCTAAAATGACGTAGGTATGTCTAAACGAGTGCAACCAAGTCCTAAGAAGCTTAAATAAATGTTTTAGGACATGATCGAGCTTTAAAACCATGTAATAGGTAGAAATTTTATAAGTTAGGCGCGAAAACCCATAAAATGGCAAAAAATGACCATGTAATAGGAGACCGTACATTTTGCCCAAGTTTTAAATAAACGAGCACCAATACTATACCAATATTCTCTTTTTGTAGTAGTGAATATGGAAGAAAGCTAAAAATGTGGTACTATAGAGTCTTGTCAAAAACACAATGGTATCATGTGGAATTTGCTAGTCATTAGTTTTGAACCTGTTGTGCATACATATTTTAGTTTCATATTAATTCTTATATTTTTTTTGCAACCTTCTCATTAACTAATTTAATTTTTTTTATTTGTCATTAGGACTACATTGGAAGATCGTCAAGCTACAATGAAAATGAAATCAATTCAGGTTCGAGAACATTAGGCAAAGTTCTTTAGGACAACAATATTATTGAAATGATTATAGTATTAGAATGCTAATTGGTATCCATATTTTGTATTATAAAATGAATCTTTTGTCGCCTTTACATATCTTCCTATGGATACTTGAATCTAATTCAGATGTACATATAAATCATTGTGGGATAGCTGAATTTTTTTGTATGTTACAGGGAAATCGGGATTTTAGTATGATTTGTTCATTTTTAGGGGAGATTATGGCAAAAATTTTGTATAAATATGATTTTCCTTGTATTGAAAGTGCAAAGTGGATGTTGATATTTTGGGTTGGCAAATATATGTGTGTTGGCAGGTATTTCGTAGGTGAATTACTACAGGTGACTATATATATAGCTCGGATCATATACAAAAAGCCAATATTTTTTTTTAAAAGTATTATTTGTAACGGACAATAAAATGTTTGTTACAAATAATAGGTTATTTGTAACGAACATTTACTTGTGTCCGTTACAAATAATGGAGTATTTTTGTCAACCAACAGGTCCGTGGCGTTGCAAATAACCTAGTATTTGTAACGGACTTCACTTCTGTCCGTTACAAATAATATGTTATTTGTAACGCCTGCAATTGTAACAGACATGTCCGTTACAAATAGGCCGTTTTTGTCCGTTACAAATAGCGTTTTTTCCACTAGGGTGTGTAACTTGTTTGTTCAATATGTATGAAATGTAGCTCGATCTTTTGTTCAATATACATGAAATAGTGGCTATTGTTCTGTTCAATATACATGAAACAGTATCCATAATTTTGTACAATGTGCGTGAGATATAGATGAATATTTCAATGTACATATTAACATGAAACATGTATGTATTCAATTCTAATGGGAAAAAAAATCAAAACAGATTGATAACGATTAGTAATTTACCTCAACTTCAAGTTGGGTTGAGTCAAAATTATATATATTCACACACATACACAAAGTGGTATGATGTGTAGTGATATAATTATATATCGTCTTTTTTTATTTGTTTTTTTTTATGCGAATAAGCCACAAGGGTGGGATACATTTACCATGGGGAGGAGTATGAAGAATTGAAACTTTGACCAAAAAGATTAAACGTGGGGTTGAGCCAACTGCTCCAAACCCCTTCCTCTAATTACATACCATCTATGTCAACCAAGCCGTGCATTGATGTTATTGTAAGACAAATTAAGGCTCACGAATTCTTTAAATGGAAAGAATGATGAGACATCAAACATCATCCAATGATTATTTCTTGCATCAGCATTATACCACCTTACCCTCTCAATAAGATCAAGTTCGGTTACACGACCGGTGGCCTTGTTGCAACAAAACTTGGGCCATTCACAACAGTCATTCGTCTCACCATTGCTGAACCATATTTTCACCTTGCCATTGTTATTGTAATCATTATCATATATTCATATGCATACTGTTGAACCCTAGTTTTGATGAATGAATAACTAACAAAAAGCAAATTTATGTGAAAGTATTTGATGTGTGTGTTTAGTATTGTGCTTTAAAGGTTCAAATCTTGAAGCTCTTAATGAAGTACTGTAGACACCTGAAAATGTGTCTCCCCAAATGAGTAATCCGTGATGAAAYATACCGCGTCTCGCGTTTGTTTCGACGACTCGGAAAATGCTTGAACTCCACGAAAGTCGAAATACGTTGAGGTCATACTCGGAACTATGAGCAAAGCACCTTACAAGGCCAAACATATTTTTTCTTTGGGTTTTTCTCGATAAACTCAAAGGTTTTCAAAGGTTTTCAAACAAAGTCACGCTGGGACGCTCATGCTTTTTTGACGTTCATCCATGTCCGTCACATTTTTCTGAATCCGCAGTATTTTAAATTATTTTTTCTGATTTTTCTATGATTTTCTATGAATTTTGCAATTTTAAATAAACGCAGAATACGCAAAGAAAATACATGAAAATTAGAAAAAATACTCCGGAAATACGTGAACCTTCTAGAACATTCTAGAAATCCTTGCTTGGAGAGCAAGGGTGTCAGGTGCGTCGAATCAGGGAAATCACGAATAAATCGGAGGAAATCGAGATATCGAAGCGTGGTTTTTGGAAAAAAAATACAAAAGTCATTGATCGTAATACCAAAATGATGGAGCGTATATACGCTCAACAGGAGCGTATATACGCCATCAGGCTGCGTATATCGCTCAGCTCATTCTACCGAAATTGCCAAAACTCCATGGAAAGTGAGGACGTATATACGCTGGGTTAGCGTATATACGCTCCCCACCTGCATATATACGCTCATCTCAGCGTATATACGCAGGCGTTTTCTTGGCCTCGTTTTTGCCTCTGCCTATAAATACCCTTGCCCTTGCTCATCCGGCAAAAGGGACACGAGCTTCACTACACGCACAATTCACGACTTCAAACCTTCACTACACAACGATTTGACAACTTCAACACACAAGTCACAAAGACAACATCTAACACTCTCAAAACACTCAAAACACTCAAACACATCGGTGTTCGATTCAAAAGCATCGTTTCTGTCGAATCAACAGACGAAATAGGGTATAAATCTGAGATACTCACAAAAAACCTCTCTTTCACTCTTTTTATCTTTTTTCACTTTTAATTTGACAACCATGTATGAGTTTAAGTTCAATTAAAACAATGAGAAGAAAACTCACTTGTTAATCGTTTCATGTAAATATGGTAGGAATTTATTCATATTTCATTGTTTCCATGGGTTTTGGCTTCATTATTATACATATTGTTTATTGTCATACTAACGCGTTTGTTGTCTCAATAGCCATTCAACGAAAGGCGACTCCTTTGAGTTTTTTATTCTAAAAATTTGATTTTTGCAGCATAGTAACAAGTTGAGAGGACACACCATACATATTATTATATCCTTACTAACTTTGTTTTTCATGTCTCGATTGTATATATATCTTCTATCCACCCTTGTATATAGTTGTTTAAACAAACCGAATTTAATCGTTGTCAACATTAATTAGATATCATGCACGACCGGTGTCTAAGCACCTTGATTAACATGCAACAATCAAAGTGATCGCCTTGTCCATTGTAAAGTCTTGTTTGTTTTATTAATAGCAACCCACCTATATCAGCACTCTCAAAAGTCAGAAAAATCAATTAGGCTCTTTTGAATCAATTTGTTCATGATTTATGGAACTACAATGAGACCGAGTAGAGGCCGCTACATGCGGGCGAATGGGTTACAGAGTCTGATTCGTACCCATGTCCCGAACCCACGACTGTACTTGATTGGACGTGGGGCCATAATTGGCACCAATGTTCGGGCGTCCGTGAATAACCTATTATAGGCACGTGGCATCCCCTCAATCGACGACACCACCCAAGATTCACAATGCGATCCATGGCTCAAACTCCATTGAACAACAGAAGCTGAGGTCACGCCCCTTGCCTAAGGCGGGGCGGACCCTACAGTTTTGCGACTTCACAGGGACAAATCACCATTTGTGAGTGGACAGACTTTTGAAAGTCTCGTATTTCCATATTCAAATCAATTGAATTTTGCTTTGACCCTCGAATAGGTCATGTCCTGCAACCTTGGTCAATGTATGGCATGGTTCTATGCTCGAAGATCACCTAAGGGATTTTATCTTGGTCATGTGGTTAATTGATCACATGCTAAGGTAAGTCCTATTCCCGCCCATGCCGCGTATGCACGTGTTACGAGGATTGCTTGCATAAGGGGTATCTCGGCCAACATCACCAATATTGTGGGAAATTGACCCAGCTATCTACTCTTTGAGATGCTAGTAAAGTCACTACCACTAATATATCAAGATCAATTCATATGATTACCAAAATGTAAACGCAGGATATCCTTTGAAACTATAGTTACAGCATTAGATCCTGACCTTAATTAAAAAGGAAAAATAAAGTAAACCATATTTAAATTGTGTTTTCTAATAAATCATTAATTACCGTTGTCCATTGTAAATAAAACTGTTAGTAATGAACTGTCGTATTCAATTCTAACCAATGGGAAACTGCCAAGCCTTCTTCGTGTAAGCGCATGATCGTTGTTCATGAGCACTTTGTGTCATAAGTTTCCTGTTTGATTCCGACCATATAGTAGACCCATTTCAATCCAATTCAATTTCAAACTCAACATATTGCTTCGAATTCCCACCTCTTGTGAAGTCATAACCTTACTTTGTAGGCTTTTCAGTTCCTCCATTAGACCCATAGAATCCGTTCTTAAATCTACTTACAAGATTCAGTGCCTTTTTGACATCCTTACCATTAACACTAAATTTGCTGTCTAGTGTCTCTCAAGCTTCATGCGCTTTCTTAAGGATCACTCATTCATAGTACCTTAAAATCTGAATTAGGTTGATTTCAATTCATATTGATCCTCCCTATATTTTTCCAAAACCTTCTTCCCCCAAGTTTCGCTCTCTATAAAATCCTGCAATTTAGGCCTTTACGATACTATTGCGAACGTCCTCGAATTCTCATAGGAATCATAGTAAAAATCTGACACTAGGTTGTGATAACCGTCGATCATAGATCAAACCTACCACATTAAAGCGCTCCCACTCTAATTTCGATTCTAAATAGTGTTTGTCATCTAACCGTATCTTATAAGACCCTAGCTCTGTTTTAAATTCTGAAAATAATTGGTAATGGCCCATCTTAGGTTGGAATCTTCTCGTCACAGTTCATCAACGCCACCTT
>SNQN01013702.1:0-12488 GCA_008642245.1 Bassia scoparia | reverse complement strand
AAAATACTGGTGAGCTGAGAAAAATGTGAAGAGTGTGATGAAAAGTGGAAATTATGGAGATCACTAATATAAAAAATCCTAAAAATAGAAAATAATTAAAATAAATAAAAGAAAATGTTTTTGCCCCTTTTATTTGTCCTTTGCTCAAGAGTTCCGAGTATGACCTCACGTATTTCCAACTTTTATGAGTTCAAAGCRTCTTTTCTAAGTCGAAACAATCGCGAGACGCGGTATGTTTCATCACGGATTACTCTTTTGGGGAGACACTTTCAGGTGTCTACAACGTCGATGTTATGACCTGGTTGTTTTGGTCTAGAAATTAACAACGAAAGCATCATGTACCTTCTTTTCATGCATAATGAGGGAGGCAAATTATAGGTAACCAAAATCACCGRCCAAGTACTATGAATGCTACTGAGGGRCGCATATGGATTTATACAATCTGTTGACAAAGCAAGGCGCAAGTTCCTTTCTTCTTTACAAAACTCAGGAAACATTCCATCATTAAACCTCCATTGAGGGGAGTCGCCTGGATGTCTAAGAAGATGATCTTTTTTACGGCCATTAGAATGCTATGTTAACTTTTCAGCATCTGATTCATTTGCAGATAGACGCTTGAATCTTGGTATTATAGGAAAATACCATAAGACCTTTGCAGGAATTCCCTTTTTCTTCTTGTACCTTGAGGCATTACAAATAGGACAACTCTCTAATGATTCATGTTCGTTTCGATACAATATGCAATCGTTACGACACGCATGAATCTTCTCATAAGGCAATCCCATTGTAGACAATGTCTTCTTCGCCTCGTATGTACTTCTTGGAAGGACGTTGTCTTTGGGAAGCATATTTTTTACTAATGAAAGTAAATCACTAAAACTCTTATCACTCCAGCCATAAGCTGCCTTCAAATTATATAGCTTCAAAATACTAGATAGTTTGGTGTACTCCTCACATCCTTCATATAAGGGTTTCTAAAAATATTATCAACTCTCAAACTTTCAGGATTGTCATCGAACTTATCTTTGAAATACACGTATCATGTCATCCAAAATTTCACCTTGTAACATTAGCAGGCTCTTCTCCTTCACAAGTCTTATAGCAAAGCTTGTCCCACTAGATTGACCTTCTCTTTGTTCCCCATGACGCCACCAACATGTATATGTGTTATCAAATGCCACTGCTTAATGATTCAATATTTCATCAACTCTTTATGCAACACATTATGACACTTAAAACAAGACACGGCAACCTATCACTGCCTTTTTTGTTACGCACAACAAAGTAATGAAATCCCTAATTCCAGCCTCATATTCACTATCGCCGGTTTTGTGCGTGATATCCAACTTTATCCATTTCTACAAACTACAAATTTAAATGATTTTAGTAGTACTTCAAAAATTGAGTTAAAAATTTCAATTTAAACTTTCAAAATTCAACATCACATACATATTCACATATTTAAATATTCCACGAATTCCACTTATTCAATATTTCACTTTCAATTTAAAATTAAAAAGTTTCATAAGAAAGAATATCTAACCTTGTAGAGATTTCGAGATACATAACGAAGATGCAACTCTTGCTAGGTGTTTGATGAGTTCGGCTTCACTACTCTCTTAATAATTAGATGATGCTGCAGTGAAAAATCAAAGATAATTAGTATTAGCTGCATAAGAGATGCTATACATATTGATACATATCTAATGTAAATACTGTTTTTAGATTTGTAATATGAGGTACTAATTAAATGAACAATTTAAAAGGAAAGCACAAAATATGGAATCTCTCATGTTACTATGCTTTTTTTTGTAGGCTTTTAAGCCAATGGGAGTAGCTTTCTTTGTTGGCTTTGGGCTTGTTGGCCCATAAACTCTTCCCAACAACCACAAGTAATTTTATTAAACACTTGTGTATACGTCCAGATTAAACAACCAATTTTAAAAGACAATCAGAGACACTGAACACAGTCAGAGACAATCAGAGACACTAAACACACTCAATGCCTTTATTTTGTACCGAGATTGTCTATTCTGAACTTCTTCAATGTAGTAACAATGATTTTCGTCCTCCATGACGAACTTGGCTGTAATGAGCTCTTAAGACCCGACACTTTTTATGATTTAATTTAAGTTCCCTGCCCCTTTTGAACCCAAAAAAAAATGTAAATTGCTTCAAAGGTCATCAAGATTTATTATACTGGTCTACAAGGAGCAAATTCTACATAAGATGGGAGACCAACAAATAACCATGATGCAGTAGTCCAATTTTCAATTTATTTGAGCCTTTCGTGACAATTCGAGCTATAGAGGAAATAACAACAAATATAAGCAGCAGTTCCACAGAACTTATACATTGAAGTTCACATTCAAGAAAAAAAAACATTAAAAGAAACCGCATATTAGTTGCTACATTGTCAAAAATCTTTGCACAAGTTTTTGTTTCTATTATAGAATTAGTGTGTTCCATAGTGATCTTTSATGATATATTAATGATGCCAAGATATGGTTTACATCTTATGTACTTCGTAGCTATATTTATTTAAAATAATCAAGCATCATGCATATTGCTGTCATGCATCTCCATGCTGGTGTATATACCAGTATTTCTGTTCTCATCATCACCTGAGATGGTAGCTTTGGCTTACTAAGAAAATTTAAGTGGACAATAACTGAAAAAATCATGATATCAGATGCCACTGTGGGTTAAATCAAATCCTAAAGGAASAAAGAGACTATCGTCGGGTATTGTTTTAGCCTTAGTTTTAAGAGGCGCAAGGCGCACCGAGGCGCACTATGTCCCTGGAGCCTAGGCGCAAGGCGCGCGCCTTGAGGTGGTGAGGCACACTAAATTTTCTAAAACTTACATTTTTGAAAACTAGATCATATATAATATTCAAAATGACATAATAATCATGTTATAAATGCATAAATGACATAATAAAGCATAGTTCATATTAAAAAAGGCGGTAATAGTCTAAAATATGACATAATGAAAAGAAAAAAGGGTAAGAAATCTTCTTTTTTTGCCCTAAGCCCTTAAGTACTAGAATAATCCTAATAACGTAATCCAAATCATACTCATCACCCTCATTATACTCATTGTCAWCCTCATCTCCTAAATAATCTTCATCGCCACCTATGTCTTCCTCCACTTCATCATCATCATCTAACTGCAATAATTACTCACAGTATGTTAATACACAAATTATAGTAGCAGTAAGTATGCAAGTATAATAGCAGTATGTAAGCAGTAAGCACAGTACCAATATACTCATAGTAGGCAGTAGCAGCATAACATAATTAAATGGCTTATAAGTCAGTAAATATATTATTCAAAACAAATTATACAATGATAATAAGTCAGTAATCACACGCAAAAGTGCAAAAGTTCAACAAATTAAATGACTTTTAAACTTTGACATCAAAAATATTGAAGAAAAAAAGAATAGAAAGAAAAGAGGGAAAAATAAAATGTGAAACAGAGAAGAAGTGCAGAACAGTAAAAAGAWGAGGGAAAAAAGAAAGGAAAAAAAAGGAGAGAAGGAAAAAGAAGAGAAACTTACCGATGATAGGTGGCGGCAGAAGCTCCGGCAGATCTGGCAAGTGGAGATGGCAGCCAAGGTAGGGTTTGCTTCTTAAGTTCTCTGACTTCTCTCTCTTCTTTCAAAATCCCAAATGTCGATCTATTTTTCCTTCTTCTATCTTCTTTTACTTTTAATTATTTCTATCTTCATCTATAAGTTTCTATCTTCATCTTTTATAATCACGTGACCTTTCTTTCTTTTTTTTTGAATTTTAAATCTGCCTTGCGCCTGAAGACACTAAAGCGCGCCTTAGTTGCACCTTGAACCTCACAGAAAGGCGCACAAAAGCGCGCCTTTGGAGCGCTTTCTAGGAGACCCTGCGCCTCACCTGAAAAAAGCCCCAAAACTTGCGCCCAGGCACGCCTTAGGCGCGCTTTTTTAAACTAAGGTTATAGCTCAGTCAGACCTATATCATCACAGACTATGGGGTCTTCCTAGGGAGGTATGTGAAAATGTTACAGCTAGATCAAGTCAACCCACCTTGCCTCTCACATTACTATGTCTCACTTTTGGTTCATGTTAGCCGACCCCACTTATGGGACTAAGGCTTTAATTAATTGATTGATTGGGMAACAATTCATCTTTGCTTCAGATATTACCTTCTTTAGGTTGTAGCAGTTAGTAAAGCATATCTTCAACTTCTATTCAAGTCCTTACAGGTCTCTTGACATATTGTTTATCGATTTACAAAAGATTGATGCATTAGTTTCAATTCTTTGATGGTTGGTTTTTTCACTTTGAAATTTTAAGTACATGCTAGATTAAAGCCTGCCACTTTTTGCTTCTGCAGGATCTGAAAAAGGTTTTTGTCTTTTACATTCAATTCTTTTATCAAAGCCATAATTAACCTTKTCGTAATTATGTATCCATTTATCATTGCACAGTACTCAGACAACTTCACTATTCTGCTCTTCCACTATGATGGAAAGACAACAAAGTAGGATCAGTTTGAATGGTCTAAGCATGTTATCCATGTTAGTGCTCGAAAACAGACGAAATGGTTAGTGCTTGATTTTCATTTCAAATGGAAGTTGATTCAGGTTATATGGTATACTAATCTGTATTTATAGTGTGGTAAAGGTGGTATGCAAAGCGATTTCTACATCCTGACATTGTGGCACGGGTCAAGCAAAAGGGAGAGAAAAATATCCAGACTTTTTCCGGAAAAACAGGACAAAACATACCAAAGTACAAAAGTTTTGTATATACCTATGTACATGACAAAACATACCTATATTTTTATAATATTCACATATAAAATACAAAAGTTTCCCAGACATATTAAATAGAAATTTTATATCATAATTTATAAAGCTCTTGAGAATAGACTTAGTAAATATCATATACATTCCACGAGTCTTGGACTATTATTCTCTTATACAATACGTAATATAAACTTTCCCGAGAAATATTAAACTGCAAATTTATTTTACTTTTTTGAGGGCTTTTTAAATAAATTTAGACAATACCGTGAATCGCACGGGCCCTTAACTAGTTGAACTATGTTGGATCTACTAAACGTTACAAGAGGGGGGTAAATTGTAACTTAAAGAAACTTGAGCTTTTTGCGGAATTTAAAAACTAAAAGTAAAGGAACACGAGGTGCGAGTTTCACAAACACAAACTCTCCTTGACAACTTGTCAAGAGATAAAACTGTGACCTGATACCACACAAGATTTCTTCTTAGATTATTTGGATACAACACCTAGAACAAACTAAGAYCTCTTTCAAATTCCTTTCGAACTTGAAACCCTCTCAACTAACCCCTCTATTCACTACTACAAAAAAGGTCAAAGAGACCGGTTAAAAAAGGTCAAAGAGACCGCACTACAACCGGTCTCTAGCTAAGAGGGCTCTTAGGGTAAGAGACCGGATTTTTTTTGCGGTTTCTTATCATGATTAAAGAGACCGGTGATTGACTACAACCGGTTTCTTTGATATCCATATAAGAGACCGTTTTTTTATCCATAACCGGTCTCTTTGATCCATCAAARAAACCGGTTTTTAGCTATAACCGGTCTCTTAGCTAATTTTTATAAATTTAAAAAAATACATCAAGATGCGAGGAATCCCCACATCTCGATGTACTTGTTACTAAGGATATAATGATACTCTGTATATGAATCAATAATTACACATTTAGTCATGAATAAACAACAAAAAATAATTACTTCTATAAATTATTAAATTCAATACAAACTCCAATCTCTCATCTCGTCCAAAAAAAAACTCCAATCATATGACAAAACCAATAAAAGTACAAATTTTCAAAATTTAACTATAGATAAACACAATCCTCCATCTCACATACACAACGTTTTTTGCAGCCACTGATATTGTTGTTGTTCTCCATCTCACCACCCAAGATTCCTTTCTTCATATGACTTTATCCTGCAAGAAAAAAAAATTAAATGAAATCGAGGATTGAAAAACAAACATAGAAATGGAACAATAAACCAAAAAAATCTGTAAAAAGAAGCATGAAAAAAAAGAAAATCAAGAACAAAATGAAAACCAACAAACACAAATCAAGAACAAAAATGAAGGCCAATAAAACGAAAATCATAAAAATACTTTGAATTTTAACAAACACAGAAGAAATGAAAAAAAAATTCGATTCCAACGAATTAAATCAAGAAATACACAAAATGCCAACTAGATCTGAAAATGAAAAACACAATAGGAAAACGATTTTTTTTTAAAAAAAAAATCAAAATAGATCTTAAAAAAGGCTTGATTTGAAACTCAGAAAACACTAAACAAAAAAAAACAACACTCAAAACTAAAATATCGAAAATCACAAATGATAGTAGAAAAATTAGATTGAATTTTAACAAAAACTAAAATATCGAAAAGCTTGATTTGAACGAAAAAATCAAAAAAGAAAATCAAGAACAAAATGAAAACCAACAAACACAAATCAAGAACAAAAATGAAGGCCAATAAAACGAAAATCATAAAATTTGATTGAATTTTAACAAACACAGAAGAAATGAAAAAAATTCGATTCCAACGAATAAAATCAAGAAATACAAAAAATGCCAACTAGATCTGAAAATGAAAAACAGAATAGGAAAACGATTTTTTTAAAAAAAAAAAATCAAAACATATCTTAAAAAAGGCTTGATTTGAAACCCAGAAAACACTATACAAAAAAACAACACTCAAAACGAAAATTTACTTGTTAAATTTGAACGAAGCTTGCAAGAGAAATTCCTTCTGAATGACAATAAAAAAATGAAGAACTAACATAGAGAAATTGAATGAATGAGATAATTAGAGAAAATAGGAGAGAGAAAAGACAGAAGAGGAGGGAGTCGATCAGACAAAAGAGGAGAGAAAAAACGAAAAAAATAAAGTGTGTGGAGTGTATGTATGTGCGTGCAGTGGATATATGTAGAGGCCAACTTAATTTTTGGGGCCCACTTGGATCAAAGAGACGGTTTATCATAAAACCGGTTTCTTTCTTGCAAATAAGAGATGTGTTAAAATAACCGGTCTTTTAGACATGTCTAAGAGACCGGTTTTCATGAATATCCGGTCTCTTAAATTAAGAGACCGGTTTTCATACACCACCGATCTCTTAAAACTGGTGCCAAATCCAATTTTTGTAGTAGTGATTGATTGAGCACTCACCTTTCAAACAGTGCGCTACAAGCGTTGTTGTGAGTAGTAGGACGAGTACATCAAAAGGCGTACTTACGTCAACTGTGAGATGACCGACCCTGAAAATAATGACTTTGAAGGTAATCTCAAGCGCAAATACATTGCCAAGATGGATTCTCAACTTCCCGGCACTCCCATGGTTGTGCTCCCATAAGTGATCCCAAAAATATTATGTATAGGTGATAAGTCTATTAAAAACACATTTTACATGTTATTTTTAATTGATATTTGTCATAATTTTCTCCATTTTTAATTCTTTTGAGCTTTATTTGTTATATATTTCGATATTACTCGTCTCGGGTATTTTTGTGTTATTTTTGTAGCATGTGGATGTTTTACTCGTGGATTAATGAACATAAACCATATGAAGTAATTTTAGCAACCATGAGAGTCATGGCACAGCTTATCGGGGTGAATATGAGTTAAAATTGAAGAAACGACACTGCTTGCGAAAGTTCAGCTTGACCATTTCTCACTATTTTGCACATATCTTAAGTTATACTTATCAGATTGAAGTGATTCAAGTTTCGTAAGAAACTACATTCCAAGAGATTTGCAACAGTAGGTCACACGTCTTTTTTCGTTGTCTGTAACACAAGATACATCCCATTGTAGTGGACCCATCGGTCTAGGAGCAAAACAAGCGCCCTATGGGTTGATGCGACTCTTGTTGCTTCCATTCTGTTTTGCTCTATGGGTACCCAGCGCCCTATGTTCATGGCCCAGGTATGTTTTATTGTGTTAGTTAAGATAGACAAAGGCCCATTACAAAAGCCCAATTAACTCTTGCTTTGCTAATTTGTATAGATAGTTGTAGGGTTTCATTTAGAAGGGGGTGTACAGAGTASAGTTCAGTGGGAATTGTGGTTTCTCCCACACACTACTCCTAAATCTCCATTGTTAGTCTTCTTTTGCCTTTCTATTTATCAAATTATAAGTACATACTCTAATTACCTTAGTTTATGATTCTTGTTTTATTAATTGATTTATGCTTATTGTTTGTTGATTTCTTTTAGTTCTTAGTTTATTCTCTAATTATGCTTGAGTAGATTTGTTTATCTAGGATTTCGTTGAACCCTAATATTAATTATATGTTATGATTTAATCCCAAATCCCCAAATTCAATTGGTTTATTGTTCATCTTTGCTAGGGTTGGTATTATTATCAATGTTTGACTAAAATAGTACTTATTGAATGTGATTAGGTTCGTGACGAAAGTTGACTCTGAATCGATTTTAGAACCCTAAACAAAAGTAGGAAAAATCATCACGAAATTAGTTGATCGGCACTTGCTAGGATTTTAGGATGCTATTCTTAATGTCTCTAATATGTATGACTCCATGAAAATAGGTACGATTACATAGTTAGGGAAGCCATTGATTGATCGAAAGAAATCTTTGGTACTAATATACAGCGTGTCTATCCTGTTGAATATTTCTGATTGAATTGGGGGTAATATTAATGATTACATATGTTTATATTAGAGGGGATACTTAATCCTAGATATTTTAGTTCTTTAGCTTTCTTTAGTTACTATTAGTTTCAAATTCTCTTCTCAGTCTATTTAACTCTACTAATTGTAATTCATAGCGACTAATAATTCATTGAACCTTCTCTGTGGGATCGACCCTGACTTACCGTACTATATAGTTAGGAGGATTAGTTAGGTATATTATTAACTTTGTTAGGTGCGCGACACGCCTTTCAAATTTTGGCGCCATTGCCGGGGAAGGTAACATATTAATTCTTGGTTTGCTTGGAATTGTAATTAGTTTGAGTTTGTATATAAATATATATATATATATATATACATTTATTTATTTATTTTTTATTAGTTTGTCAAATTCTTGTGCATAAATCATTTTTCATGGATTGGAATCATTTTGATGGAGGTCATTCTCATGATTATTATTATTATGGTGGTTATGGGTACAATTCTTTGAATTATCATGTTTCGAATTATAATGCATCTTATTATAATTCTCCAAATTTTTGCATGAATTCATATGAATCTTCTCATATTACCTATGATGAGTACAATTATGATCCTTTTCCCCAATATGATTTTTCAAGATTTTCTTAATCTCAAGAACCTAAGTCCACTCTCGAGCTTGCTTTTGAAAAAATATGGAAAATTCTGAGAGATTTCATAGTTCTTCTAAGAATTTTGAAAATACAAATGGTGTGTCATGTGATGTGTCTTACGAGAATTATTATTATGACCCCTCCTCTCGTGTTAACTATCAAAGTACTCATCAATCTGAATCCGAGTCATCTATGTCAAACTTAGAGCTCACTCTTATGAATTTTATGAAGAGTCAAAATGAGTGAGATGAGCAAATAAAGACCAAATTGTTGYAATTAGTTGAGGACACTAAAAATTTACAAAGTGTAATTAACTATTTACAACAAGTGGTAAATGACTCTTTCATGTATGGTCATAATGAAAATAAGTTATGAGGATGATGACAGTGATGTTGAGGAGGCTTGTGGTGTCAATGTTGAGGGAGGAAGTTGTGAGATTGATGAGTCCATTGTGGAAGAATAAAACTTATGAGGTTGAGAGTGTGAAAGTTAATGAGTCTTTAGTGCCCAAGACGTTGGTTTTTGAGTCTCATGTTCCTTTCCCAAGAAAACTTGACCTTATTCCTTCTCCTTTACCCCTACATCTCCCATCTTTTCTCTCTTCTCCGCCATTAATCCATGATGATTTTGTRAACAAGRATACTCATTTGGATGTAGTTGATGTAAATATGCCTTTTGTTCTTCCAAATGAGTCAGGTAAGGTTTCTTTTACATTTTCTCCTTATTTTTCTTTTTCTTTTGAGTCTAGTTTTTCTTTTTGTAAATATCTTAGAGTTTTTGATGTCTTGTATATTCTTATTCTACTAATCTCTTATATGTTATTTTTGTGAGATGCATGCAGATGCATTTGACAAGCTTCTAAGGGCTTTGATGAGCTATTCTATTGAAACGATTGGAAGTTACTAACAATTTCTCTTTTATTTTTCCTTATTTTATACTAACTCTTTGCATTGTAGGTTATCTCCACCATACATATGGTACATTCATTCCACTCTCGCTCACTTTGTTTTTATTTTGCTGCATATAGAAGTTTTAGGAGAGTAACAACATGGACGAGGCTCACACCTTGTTAGAGACGGCCCGAGAATATGCTTAGGGGGTGGTTCATTACATTCACGTACCTCCTACCTTCGCACATGGAGCTATTCTGTGCGAAGTTGACAATAAACTTCTCTTGTTACTCTAGTTAGTAGTTGGAGTCATTTATCGTCAGAGTCATGTTGCATGAATTTCCATCCTAATTTGTGAACAAGTGATTTTCGAAAATAAAATGATTTTCAATTTTTCATGAGTTGGTTGGCATTAGATGATTAATTCGATATGGTGACTGTAGGACGTGGGCCGCGCCCTCAGCGTATAGCGGGCACGCGGCTTGGTACTACATCGAGGTGCTTTTGCGTGGGCTTGAGCCACGGATCCTGCACGAGAGTGCGTTGGGGTAGGTGTGTCGAGTAAAGGGAGTCGGCCACCAGGTGCCTATAAAGGTTCTTCAACGGCGCCCGAGAACGTGGTGCCAAATTAATGGCCCCCACGCTTCTGGATTCCAGGACCATGTGTGTTCGGTGGGGTTCGGGGACATGGTACATAGATTGTAACCAATTCGCGCGCATTGGTAGCGGGCTCTTCACTGGGTCATTGGCAATTCCATTTCATCCCATGGAAAATTTTAATTGAATGCACATAAAACTTACGTTTTTAGCGCCTTAGAAGCGTACTAACCCTAAAATTAACTATGAAAGTGTGTTACTATTATGCACAGGACTATCCTAACCTAGAAATTGTGGACCACTTTGGTATTACATCATGTTAACGGTGCCTAAAAACAGGTTGGTTCCTAGTAATCTGACTTAAAGTGATCACATAATTCCGGTCTCTTTTGTTTAGCAAAAAATATGCGAAAGTTATACGAACAATGAAGCAATATGAATCAGATATGAAGGTGTATGAACTTCAGAAGTTAGCACAAACTCATCTTACCCTAAATCTGCAAATAAAACAAAGGTTAGTATTGTCAAAATGAAATGAAGCGAATCCTCCGCCTTGAATCGCTATATAAAGACAAAGAAACATCTGTTTAGTTTCATGAATGAAAAACACAAGCGCCAGAATCTTTCCGCTTGAAAATTGGCTATAATGAAGAAGGAATCGTTAGTATTGACAATGGATATAATATGAAGATGACAATGAAAAGAATGAAAACGCAAAAACCATGGAAAAACAATTGAAAGTGTTAGAAAACCTACATATTTACATGAATATAGATTAAAAAGTGAGATTTCTACATTGGTCTTTAAATTAACATTAAAATTCTCATACAATGGGTTAGTCAAATTAAAAGAAAGTGAGGGAGGATTGATTGGTGAGTAATCTCCAGAATTCACCTTGTTGTTATCGGCTTTGTGTTGTTGATTCGAAAGAGAATTGATGCTATTGGAACTAAAAACGAATGTGTGTGTGTTTAGAGTGTTTTTGAGAAGAGAGAGAGAGCAGACGTATGCTCCGTGAAATGTGCGGTGTGGAAAAAGTGTAATGAAGGCTAATCGGACTGAGGCCAAGCAAGGGAGTATTTATAGCACGGATAAGGCAAATTTCGAGCAGGAGCAGCCCTGCGTATATACGCGTGCTATGTGAAGTCGTATCATAGCTTACTCTGCGTATATACGCTCATCATGTTAGCGTATTACGCTGCAATACTGCGAAAATTTTGGAAATTTCGACTGAAAGGCTTGAAGCCTGCGTATAACGCTGCTATGTGAGCGTATATAATCGCTCCTGATCAGCGTATAGTACGCGGTCCAAGTTCGATCTGCGTATATACGCCTCATGGTTGAGTAATACTTGTTCCAAGACCTCGAAATGTTTTGATTTCCTCCGATTTTTATTCGTGATTTCCCTTGAGTTCGACGACTTCTAGACACCCTTGCTCTCGCGAAGCAAGATAGTTCTAGATGTGTCTAGAAAGGTTCCACGTATTTCCGGAGTATTTTCTAATTATTCATGGTATTTTTGCGATCTCGTGCGTATTTATAAGCATTGGCGAAAATTCATAGAAAAGTCATAGAAAAAAATCGAAAGATAATTAAAATAACTGGCGGATTCATAAAATGTGACGACGAGGGGGTGATGAAGAAACAAAAAACATGAGAATCG
>SNQN01013699.1:0-12496 GCA_008642245.1 Bassia scoparia | reverse complement strand
TCCCACACGTGAGGTGCGTTGGGGTAGTGTTGTCGAGAAAGGGGAGTCCGCCCGTGCCTAGAAAGGTTATTCACGGACGCCCGAAACGTTGGTGCCAAACAATGGCCCCACGTCCAATCAAGTAACCAGTCGTGGGTTCGGGGACATGGTACGGATTGAATCAGTAACCCCACCCGCCGCATGTAGCGGCCTCTACTCGGTTCTCATTGTAATTCCATTAAACACGATTTTATTGGATGCACACAACTTACGTTTTTAGCCCTTAGAAGCGTAAACCCTAAAGATTACTATGAAAGTATGTTTCTAATATGCACAAGAGACTACCTAACCTAGAATTGTGACCACTTTGTATTAAATCAAGTTAAACGTGCCTAAAAGCCGGTTTGTCCATAATTAATCTGACTTTAAAGTGATTTCACATAATTTCCGGTCTTTGTTTAGCAAATATATACAAATTATAACATGACAATATGAAGTATTGAACTTCAAAAATATATATACAAACTCATCTTACCCTAAATCTGCAAACAAAACAAGGGATAGTTTGTAAAACGAAGCGAACGAATCTTCCCGCTTAAATCGCTATATAAAGACAAATAAAACAAATGTTAGTTCATGACGAAAAACGAGCGCAATGAATCTTTCGCCTTGAATCGCTATACAAGGATAAAGAAATCGTTAGTATTGACAAGTAATATAATATATGAAAATGAAATGAAAAGAACGAAAACCAAAACAATGAAAACATTGAAAACGTTATGAAAATCCTACATATTTACATGAGACAATTCAAAGTCGGTTTCTACATTGTGTAAATTACATTAAAATCAATAATAATGGTTAATCAGTTAAAGAAAGTGAAAGAGAATTATGGTGAGTAATCTCAGAAATAAACCTTGTTATTGCTTGTTGAATCGAAAAAGAATCAATGCTTTGAATTCAAGAACGAATGTGTTTGGAGTTGTAGGACGTGGGCCGCGCCCTCGCGTATAGCGGGCGCGCGGCTGTGGTACTACATCGAGGTGCTTTTGCGTGGGCCTTGAGCCACGGAATCCCGCACGTGAGTGGTTGGGGTAGTGTTGTCGAGTGAGGGGAGTCGCCACCGTGCTAGAAAGGTTATTCACGGACGCCCGAAACGTTGGTGCCAAAACATGGCCCCACGTCCAATCAAGTAACCAGTCGTGGGTTCGGGGACATGGTAAGATCAGATCTGTAACCCAATTCGCCCGCATGTACGCCTCTACTCGGTCTCATTGTAATTCCATTAACACGATTATTGGATGCACACAACTTACATTTTTTAGCACTTAGAAGCGAACTAACCCTAAAATTACTACGAAAGTGTGTTACTATTTGCACAAGAGACTACCTAACCTAGAAATTGTGACCACTTTGTATTAATCATGTTAAACGGTGCCTAAAACAGGTTGTCCATAGTTAATCTGATTTAGTGATTCACATAATTCCGGTCTTTGTTTAGCAAATATATACAAATTATACAACACATAACAATAGATGAGTGCATAAACTTCAAAGTATATGCAAACTCATCTTACCCTAAATCTGCAAAGAAACAAAAGTTAGCTTGTAAAACGCATGAAACGAATCCTTTGCCTTGAATCGCTACATGAAACAAAGAAATAATTGTTAGTCCTTGATAAAACACAAGCGCAATGGATCTTTCGCCTTCAATTGCTATACAAGAGAAAAGAATTGTTAGTATTGACAATGAATAAATAATGAAATGAAAAAAAAAACCATGAAAACTTGCAAACAATGTGAAACCCTACATATTACATGAAACAAGTTAAAAGTGAGTTTCTACATTGCTTTAATTATATTAAAAACCATAACAATGGTTAGTCCAATATTAAAAGAAAGTGAGAGAGATTATTGTGAGTAATCTCAGAATTCAACCTTTGTTATCGCTTGTTGATTCCGCAAGAGAATGATGCTTGAATTAAACGAATGTATGATGTGTTTAAAGTGTTTTCGAGAGAGAGAGGAGAGAGTATGCGTATGCAGTGTATGAAGTCGTGTGAAAGTGTGAAAGCGTATGTGAGAGTGAAGGTGTCCCGGACTGAGCAAGGCAAAGGGGTATTTATAGGCACGAGCAAAACGAGGAAGCCAAACCCTGCGTATATACGCTGAGATGAGCGTATATACGCTCATGAGGAATCGTATATCGCTCATCTCAGCGTATATACGCTCATCAATGGAAGCAAGCCTTTATGGAAAAATATATAACGCTGAGGCAGCGTATATACGCTCAATAAGGCAGCGTATACGCGCTTCAGCGTATATACGCTCCTTTGGCGTATATATTTTTCCATAAAACCTGAATACTTTGATTCGGAATAATTCTTTGCTATACGTCTCGATTTTCTAAGATTACGGATTATTCTAGACGCCTCCTTTCGCAAGAAAGTACGTTTCTAAACATTCCGCGTATTTTCTGAGTATTCACGTATTTCTGCGTATTCTGCGTTTTAAACATTGCAAATTCGTAGAAAATCATAGAAAATCAGAAAAATAATTTAAAGATACTGGCGATTCAGAAAAATGTGACGGAATGATGAGAATCAAAAAGCATAGAGATTGCAGTATAATTGTTTGAAACTTTGAAAACCTTTGAAACCTTGAAAAACCGAAAGAAATATTTTTGCCTGCCTTTGACTTTGCTCAATATTTCCGAGTACGACCTCTGCGTATTTCCAACTTTGTGAATTCAAAGCATTTTTTCTGATTCGAAACAAACGCGGACGCGGTATGTTTCATCACGGATATCTCATTTGGGGAGACACATTTCAGGTGTCTACAGAAGCCCCCACTTTGACTGAGCTGAAGACACGATAGTCCGTAAGACGAAAGTCAAAGTATTTGATTCGGGACGGAGAGCAACTCAGGACGTTCTGCGACCTAAGTTACCCTTTACGCCGGTACCTGCAAACAATGTTAGTTTAACCTGTTACCCGCCCATGCGGTGTTATGCCCTTGGAAGCGCCTGGATCCTCGGGTGGGTTTTCTCCCTACGGCTGACTTGGCTTTTCGGGAGAGTTGTGATGTGTGTATGCGGAATTTCTGTGCGGGAGAAAATTCAAAACCCGAGAATGCGCGGAACTTTTGAGCGGGAAAGATTCCAAACCCGAGAGATGCTGACGGAAATTCTGTAGCGGAGAAATTTCCAAGACCCGAGAATGCGCGGAACTTCCTTGAGCGGAGAGATTCCAAAACCGAGAGAATGCTGACGGAAATTCTGTAGCTGGAGAAATTTCCAAGACCCGAAGATGTGCTGTTCGGACTTCTGTAGCGGAGAAGATTCCAAGACCGAAAGATGCTGCTTGAGATTTCTGTAGCGGGAGAAATCGTAGACCCGAAAGATGCTTGCGCTGGATTTCTGTAGCGGAGAAATCGTAGACCCGAAAAATGTTTGTGCTGGATTTCTGTAGCGGGAAATCGTAGACGCCGAGAGATGCTTAAGCTGGATTTCTGTGCGGGAGAAATCGTAGACCCGAAGTGTGCACATATGTGGAATTTCTGTGCGGGAGAAATTTCCAACCGAAGTGTGTAAAGGGTTGTTGTGTGAAGAAGCCCCACTTTGACTAAGTCTGAAGAGATGAAAATCTCGTAAGACGACAGTCAAAAGTATTTGATTTGGACGGAGTAATGCAGTTCCGTCGGAAACGCCTCGTTCCTTCGAAAGTTCCCCTCCGGCTGACCTTGGCTTTTCGGGAAAGTTGCGTGTAGACAATCGCGTTATAGCGATGAATGCCGTATAGGCATGGAGTGATGATATGAATTCCTTTGGAAACGCCTCGTTCTCAGGAAATCTTCCTACGGCTGACCTTGGCTTTTCGGAAGAATGTTGGCGTGTAGCAACGATCGCGTATAGCGATGAATGCCGTATAGGCGTGTGCAGCAAATGCATGTAGATGGGCCTAGCCTCGTGTTGAGGTGGTGCAATGTGCAATGTGCATGTGTTTGTGCAATGTGCAATGTGCAATGTGCAATGTAATGTGTTTGTGCGGATTGCTATGCATGATGTATGTTATGTATGCAATGCGATGATGCTTATGAGCGCTGCGTAATGCAAGTTATTTTATTGATTAATGCATGAAATGACCTGTTTTTGCCTGAAATTTTAGCGATTTCACAGGTTAAGGGTTACAATTGATTCACTTGTCCGTGGCTCAAGCCCACGCAAAGCACCTCAATGTAGTACCAAGTCGCGCGCCCGCTATACGCGAGGGTGCGGCCCACGTCCTACAACCACACTGTGGCACAAACCAACCTAAGGCTATGCACGCGAGAATACCTAATATCACTCCTCASCTAAAATCACTCTGWCGGTTACGAAATAATGATTGTGGAAAGTGAAAAGATTTCGTAACCGTTTAAAAATAAAGAGGGGTTTGGTTCCAAAAATACACAGCACCACTTAGTGCCACAAGCTAAACAAAGACGGTGCACATGAGAATACCTAATATTAGTCCTCACCTAATATCACTCCAACAATTATGAAAAAAGTAATGAGGAAAGGGAAATGATTTCGTAACTGTCCAAAAGTAAAGGAGGGTTCGGTTCCAAAAATACACCACACCACACTTTGCCACAAGCCAAACTAAGGGGGTGCACATGAGAATACCCAATACCACCTCTCATACTAAGCCCGAGGGCAAGAATCAAGGAAGAAATAAAGCCTTTGATTGTTACGAAAAAATGAACGAGAAAATTGAAAAGATTTCATAATCGTCCACCACACCACACCATGCCATGAGCTAAGCTAAGGTGGTGCACCTGAGAATATCTAATACCACCTCCTCACACTAAGCCTGATAGCTAGAATCAAGGAAGAAATAAAACCTCTGAGGGTTATGTAATAATAAATGAGAAAAGTGAAAAGATTTTGTAACCGTCTTAAAATATAGGAGGGTTCACATGAGAATCCTAGTATCACTCCTCACATTAAGCTTCAAACAGTAAGTAAATCACATGGTCCATTATAAACAATGAAACATTGGTTAAGTACCAATATGCGACAAAGAGAAATAAACTACCCCTTACTTTACTACCTTGGCATTTCCAGCATCAACATGAAGCAAAATCTCTCACCCAAGCCAAAAAAAAAAAAAACACAAGAAATTAGCACCTTTTTCTGTTGACTTTTTGGCTTGATTCCATTCCATTTCAAAGATTTTTTTATGTAAAACTAAAATAGAAAACTTAATTGAGTACAATTTTTTTAAAAATAAAAATTCAAAGTTATAATTAACTCACAAAAGTGCTCTTTCTTTAGTGTTATTCTACCAATTTTCTTTTTAATAATAGAAATGAGGAGATAAAAACACTACAAACCTTAGAAATGTGTAGTCCATAATGTGTGGCACCAGCATATATGAATAAGATGATTGATGTTACACATGCTAACCTGCGATTCAAGTTTATTTGCAAAACACGTTAGTTGTACACTTGTACATATGAGTAAGATTTTGTTCTAAAGATGCTCTTGCGCCAAATTTATGCTAGATTTTTGGAGTATATATTGGTTGAATTAGTTTTGAGCCTGTTTTTTTTTTTATTTTTTTTTGTGTGTTTAGAGAATTACAAGGGTGAGAATAAGAATTACGGGAAGAAAAATATTAATCAATTGAATTATAGGCTTATAGTCTTGTCATTTGATCGATAGGTTTCTATAAGTCACCACCAGCTGTCTCTTAAATAATTGTATAGATTGTACTCCGTACATTAACTACAAGTAATTCTCATCCCTGGCAGTCTTGTGGCTCTCTTAACAAAAAAAAAAAACTACAATTCAATTCAATTCTCTGCATTCACATTATATTTTCATTCACCAACAATACATGATAAAATTAAATTTAGACTCTATTCTCTTTGCTTATTTCAACGAGTTCAAGTCAAATAAGTTCAGTTTAGTAAAAATAAATGTTAGGAAAAAACACTAGCAAATCACGAAAGATTCAAGAACAGACCCTCACAAAATAGAACAATAGCAAAATACAAAATAAAAGAGAAAAATGTTTATGAGGAAATTTTAATTTCCTCCCCTCAAAATAATATTGTATTAATTGTATTCAACCTCACAAAATATACAATTAACCCTCAAATAATTTGTCTCAAGCCTTTGATTAAAATATTTAGCCTAAACCCTCTATTTATAAGCTAAAATAAATCTAATCTAGAATCCCACATCTCCTAAGATATTTTGTTTGCTCCCCAAGCCAAAAATATATTAGGAAGATTACATACTAAAAAATCTATACTTGTCCTCCAAGTAAAAAGATACTAGAATAATATCCTAACCATAAATCTATCTAATTTCCTAATTACAATCTCTTAATTTAGGAAACTAAATAAGATATACTAGGAAATACTTGATGAGCAAGTGCAAACAAATCGTATCGAACTAAAATGATATTGTTATCTAACAATCCCCCCTCAATCTCAAATTGTTGTTCGAGCCAAAAGCCTCCCCTTGTGACAAAACCCCTTCATCCTCCAACACGAAAAGATTTTGGCTATTTCTTTTACCAACCATGATCACCACTTCCTCATTGGTAATCATAAGAAGTCCACTGCGCATATGAACCTCATAACCCATCTTATCTAATCTCCCCAATGAGATTAAATTTTTCTCCAACCTCGGGACATGTCTAACTTCAGATAAAGTCGCGACTAGGTCATTTTGGAGCTTGATCTCCACAACACTGACCCCCTCAACCTTCGCCTCCTCTCCATTAGGCAAAGTAATAAATTTCCTTTCWATAGGTTCATAAGAGCTAAACCACTCCCTCTTAAAACACATGTGTTGGGAACACCCCGAATCTAAGATCCATCCATCTTCCTTTGGACCCCTTGTTTCCTCCACCATAAGAGACGAGAAATCTTCCTCATCATCAATGGCAATACTAGCAACCGCTCCCCTAATGTTCTTCAACGCCTTCAAGTCGTCTTTGTACTTCGAACACGTTGTTTGAATGTGTCCCTCCTCCTCACAGTATCAACACTTGATTTTAGGGTTGCCCACCTTCTTGTCTTTCCTCCTTGTGCTTCCTTCCACTACCAACCCCTCAGCATGAGTTGTAGACGACCCTCCTTGCTTCATGAATCTTTCCGCCTCGATTAGGGCCACCACAGTATCGTCCAAAGCAATAGTAGTCTTCCCTACAAGTAAARTTGTTATCACCGAGTTATACTTTTTAGGAAGAGATGCCATCAAAATTATTGCTTTGTCCTCCTCTTCAATCTTTACATCTAAACTTGCTAATTGGGTGATCAAGCCATTAAACTTATTTAGATGATTTTGTAGTGATGCACCATCTTCCATGAGTTCCATCTCAAGCGCATAAAGATCCTTCTTCAAGACCAACTTGTTAGCCAAAGACTTTGACGCATACATCTTCGTCAATTTGTCCCACAAATCTTTTGGATTTGTGTCATCCAACACGTTGTACTTGATTTCCGGCGCAAGGGCCAACCGAAACGTACTTGTAGCGCGAAGTTGCATATCCTCTCATTTGTCCTTTTCCATCGAATCTGGTTTCTTGTCCTCCAAAGTCTTGTACAAATCTTGATGAATAAGAATATCCTTCACAGTACTTTGCCATAACGAAAAATTCGTTTTCCTATCAAATAATTCTATTATGTATTTTGCCTTGAAATTTTCCATGACACACAAATAAACCCGGCTCTTGATACCACATGTTAGGAAAAAAACACAAGCAAATCATGAAAGATTCAAGAATACACCCTCACAAAATAGAACAATAGCAAAATACAAAATAAAAGAGACAAGTGTTTTGGAGGAAGTTTTAATTTCCTCCCCTCAAAATAATATTGTATTAATTGTATTCAACCTTACAATTATACAATTAACCCTCAAATAATTTGTCTCAAGCCTTTGATTAAAATATTTAGCCTAAACCCTCTATTTATAAGCTAAAATAAATCTAATCTAGAATCCCACATCTCCTAAGATATTTTGCTTGCTCCCCAAGTCAAAATTTTTTTTAGGAAGATTACATACTACAAAATATATACTTGTTCTCCAAGTAAAAAGATACTAAATTAATATCCTAAGCATAAATCTATCTAATTCCCAAATTACAATCTCTTAATTTAGGAAACTAAATAAGATATACTAGAAAATATTTGATGAGCAAGTCCAAACAAATCGTATCGAACAAAATTGAGATTGTTATCTAACAATAAACTAAGTTCAATGTTTGAGAAATTTTTCAAGGTTTTAATCAAAATCAGGTAAGTTGAGTAAAACTAAGGTCGACTTACTAAAATTCAGTTGATCTAATGAGAACAAAACTTTATATTTAAGTTGTCTCCAATTTATTGCACTTATTATAACATTTTATCACGTGATGATTGACAGACTCGAGGGTTCAATCATTTTCGTTCATCATAGAATATACCAAACAAAATAATATGTTATAGTTAGAAGGCTTTCAACTTATTATTACCAGTTTTTTTATYCACGCGATGCGTGCGTTGATGTACAAAATTATAATTTATAAAAACAAATTAAAATAATATTTTGATATAACAGTTCTAATTAAGTTTATTACTTGAGCATTAATTTTATCGAGAATTTTTAATCAATRTTGGATATTGATTTAATAAATCAATCAAGTGACATATTTGTATAGGGTTTCGTAATTATGTGAAACTTTTGAGGTGAAAATATATCTTACTTGATTAACTCAAAAGTTGCACATAATCACGAAATCCCATACAATTATGCCACTGGATTGATTTATTAAATCAATCTATGYGTTTGATTATAAATTTCCCCAATTTTCCATTATCAATATAAAAATTTACAAAATCATTTTATTTGATATTTTTTAAGTGATGTTAATTGGTATTTATTTAAAATGGTCATTAATAAATTTACATAGTCAATGTAGTGTTTTTTAATTGGTCACAAAAAACAAAACAACTTACAAAGTACAATCATCTTTTTAAGGATAAAATAGACATTTTATGTGGATTTCAATAAAGATTAAATTATTCTTAGTGATAATTTGATGCATATACGATATTTAACTTACTTGTTAAATATGACAAATTCGAAAATGATTTTTATTTTTTTTTTTTCTAAACAACTTACAAAGTACGACGTTGTGTCTATGTTAATATGTTATAGTAACTTTAGTTAAAAAAAATACTTCGTATGTAGAAAAAAAACTATTACAAGTAACAAATAATTTATAAGAAGTACGACCAGCTGCAGTTAGGAAGCAGGGAATGACATAGTACATACAATGAGACATTGAGTGTGGCTGATGATCGAGTAGATGGCTACAAATAAATCTACCATCATACAATCATATAATCAATTTTCATTTATATACCTTAAAAGATACGGAGCAATATTCATTTGTTGCGGAATTTTTGTTGTTATGGAAGTACTTTATTAGTTTAAACCTTATAAAACATAGAGAAGATGCAATGATTGGAAGTGAAAGATCAGAAAACATACCAACAGAAGATGAAGGCAAGAATGGATAGTGCTCTAGAACTGGAGGATGAAAAAGCAGTTCCTCTGCCACAGCCACAATCGGCCGAAATGCTAACTATAATGAGTGCCACTATTACACATACCATCGCACCAACCACCATGAAAAACGATGGACTCCGGAAGTATACACACTCATACACGATACATGATTCGCTTGTGCATGCGACGTAAAACAGGCGAGCCTGAAAACATACAACAGAGGTAGGTCTGTCTCTTATACACATCTAGATGTGTATAAGAGACAGATATCCTACTTGATTAACTCAAAAGTTGCACATAATCACGAAATCCCATACAATTATGCCACTGGATTGATTTATTAAATCAATCTATGAGTTTGATTATAAATTTCCCCAATTTTCCATTATCAATATAAAAATTTACAAAATCATTTTATTTGATATTTTTTAAGTGATGTTAATTGGTATTTATTTAAAATGGTCATTAATAAATTTACATAGTCAATGTAGTGTTTTTTAATTGGTCACAAAAAACAAAACAACTTACAAAGTACAATCATCTTTTTAAGGATAAAATAGACATTTTATGTGGATTTTATGTGGATTTCAATAAAGATTAAATTATTCTTAGTGATAATTTGATGCATATACGATATTTAACTTACTTGTTAAATATGACAAATTCGAAAATGATTTTTATTTTTTTTTTTTCTAAACAACTTACAAAGTACGACGTTGTGTCTATGTTAATATGTTATAGTAACTTTAGTTAAAAAAAATACTTCGTATGTAGAAAAAAAAACTATTACAAGTAACAAATAATTTATAAGAAGTACGACCAGCTGCAGTTAGGAAGCAGGGAATGACATAGTACATACAATGAGACATTGAGTGTGGCTGATGATCGAGTAGATGGCTACAAATAAATCTACCATCATACAATCATATAATCAATTTTCATTTATATACCTTAAAAGATACGGAGCAATATTCATTTGTTGCGGAATTTTTGTTGTTATGGAAGTACTTTATTAGTTTAAACCTTATAAAACATAGAGAAGATGCAATGATTGGAAGTGAAAGATCAGAAAACATACCAACAGAAGATGAAGGCAAGAATGGATAGTGCTCTAGAACTGGAGGATGAAAAAGCAGTTCCTCTGCCACAGCCACAATCGGCCGAAATGCTAACTATAATGAGTGCCACTATTACACATACCATCGCACCAACCACCATGAAAAACGATGGACTCCGGAAGTATACACACTCATACACGATACATGATTCGCTTGTGCARGCGAKGTAAAACAGGCGAGCCTGAAAACATACAACAGAGGRAGGTTTATCAGTAAATTTACATATATATTACCATGTACTGTAAATACCACACATCAATTGCCAAATCGAATCCCACATTGAATAAATTCAAAAGTTGCATGCATGATACTACATACGTGGTCCAGACCCGTTTAACATAGCCCATGAACACTCATCATATGTGTTTTAAAATTCGTTTATGGTCATATGGTTTTGAGGTGGAACATACACCTTATCTCAATGAATCTTCGAGTGCATACCTGAGTTTTGAAGGGCATGAGCTCGAAGGTAAGACCAACGGCAGTTGATATCAATCCCAAAATTCCGACAACAATGCTAGCTACAATACTCTTGCCATCCATCCTTTAATTTCTTTCCAGGCTGCACAAGGAAAAGGAAAACGCGCGATTTACGACGCCTTATGCTTGATTTATGCACTCATATAGCGCCATTGTTGGCAATCAATGGTTAAATTAAGTATTTAAGTATTGTTTGGCCGGCAATAATAAGTATAGTTAATTAGCAGTAGTACATACTTATTTTTAATGGTTCACAACTCACAAGCAATAAGAATGATATAATTTGATCATACTATTGATATTGATCGTTGGGATAAACATGTCCATAAACGCTAAACCACAGTAGTTTGACTTTTTAATACTTTATTATGCAACCAAAATATTCTTTAGATGTTGGATGCACCTAAATTATAAATTTAAATACTTGTATAAATATTATTTCCGAATTAATAATTTTAAAACATTGGGAGACTCACCGTATGCGGATTTCATCATTGGGAGACTCATCCATCATAGCTAGGTGCACGACCCGGGTCGAATCCGAATGTAGTCGGGGTTTTAGTAACCCCCGGTGAACCGAATGCGCATTCTAAAAGAACAATGTCATAAGAGAACAAATCGAAAGAAGAATTTTTTTGTGGAGAAATAACGGTGATAAGAGAAGAATATTGGGAGAAATTGAGAGAGAAATGAAGAAGAATTTTATCAGAATGAATTACGTAATCTACAATAAGCATCAGAAAGCTATTTATACTAGGATACATTGCAAGAGAGACTAACAACCTACATTGGGAGCTGAGGAGAGCTAAGTTTGTTACAAAATAACAAACTCTAACAGAAAACATAAATATGRACTTACATATATTTACATGAGGTAATATCCTGATAACACCATTTTATACTTATATTTCTATGCTTAATTTGTGTGTTTTCATCTTTCTTTTCCCATAGTTTCAACCTTTTTAGAGCTATTATGCTTTATATTTTGCTATTGCGCTTCTCGGGTTTGTTTTGCTTTGTTTTTGTTGGTTTTAGGTGCATTTGCTAGGAATATTGGAGATGCATGTAGAGTTAATCGGATGTTGATCAAAGAACGGGTGATTCAAGACGCTTATATTGCCGAAAAAGCTCAAAAGAATTGCTCATGAAGCTCTCCCGCAARCTGGTTGTGGAAATCACCTAGTTTGCCGCAACCTGGTTGCGGCCACTTGATTTTTYATGAGTTTTMGAMTACATGGCAGCCCACTCCGCAACCTAGTTGCGGCCTAGAATCACTTGCCACACCCTGGTTGCGGCCCCTTCTTTGATGTAGAAAACTATTCATATTCCTAGCATCTAAATAGGTTTTGACATAGAGTTTTCAAGT
>SNQN01013697.1:0-10211 GCA_008642245.1 Bassia scoparia | reverse complement strand
AGCGTATATACGCTGAAAAGGGGAGCGTATATACACTCGAAGGAGCGTATATACGCTTCCTGAGCGTATATACACTCGATTATTCTCGAGATTATATGCAAATCTTCTTGCGATTCCGGGTGATGTTCGTTGAATGTGGACGCCCTCTTCCCCAAGAAATCGATTCTAGAACATTCCTGTATTTCTACGGTATTTTTTGTGTATTTTCTGCATTTTTTTGTAGTTTTTGCGTATTTTGATTATTGTAAATATTTTAAAAATCATAGAAAATTGTAGAAAAATCAGAAAAATAATCTAAAAATACTGGTGAACTCAAAAATGAGAAGAATGCAATGAAAAGTGAAAATCATGAAAATCACCAGTATAAATTATTTTAAAAATTCCTWAAGTTAAAAAGAAAATTCTAAAAATAGAAAATAATTAATATAAATTYGTGAGGTAYTGCGCGATGAAACATTCAAACTCGAGGATTCTGATGGCCATCGACTGTCCCACCCATGGAACACTAACAATTTCAAGAAATATTATGTGWAAACCGCATCTCTAAACCGTTGAGTCGACCTGTAGGCGCTCACAATTTCCAAAGTTGAGTCAACCCGAAGGCGCTCAACTTTTGTTAAGTCTAAACTTATCAAGATTGAATGAAAGCCTTCAATACTTTGAACTTCTAATTATTCTCTATAGGGGCAATATCCCTTCCTTAGTTGCAAAGATTGCCTTGAAATAAGTGTAAAACTTGCAAGTTAACCTCAAAAAAGAGAACAAATACTTACTATGTGCGAAATGCTGAAATTAAAATCGGTAAGTAAAGCTTAAAAATTAAGTTCGAACACACATCGTGTGGACAACAAACATCCTGAGAGGGACAAACGTTCCGATAAGTTCGAAAATTATTTGTACTTAGGGAAAACGACCTATGATTCCATATAAATACGCGCCAACCAAGTATTTATGCAAAGAGAGAAGGGCAAGTAACCCTTTGCACTCGAGAAACACCRCGAAGAGCGAATGGCAAATCACCCTTCGCAACCCCGCAGATAATAAAAAAATCGACTCCATCTCCAATTTTAAGGACAATCAGTATGATTGATTGACTTGACNAAACCGCATCTCTAAACCGTTGAGTCGACCTGTAGGCGCTCACAATTTCCAAAGTTGAGTCAACCCGAAGGCGCTCAACTTTTGTTAAGTCTAAACTTATCAAGATTGAATGAAAGCCTTCAATACTTTGAACTTCTAATTATTCTCTATAGGGGCAATATCCCTTCCTTAGTTGCAAAGATTGCCTTGAAATAAGTGTAAAACTTGCAAGTTAACCTCAAAAAAGAGAACAAATACTTACTATGTGCGAAATGCTGAAATTAAAATCGGTAAGTAAAGCTTAAAAATTAAGTTCGAACACACATCGTGTGGACAACAAACATCCTGAGAGGGACAAACGTTCCGATAAGTTCGAAAATTATTTGTACTTAGGGAAAACGACCTATGATTCCATATAAATACGCGCCAACCAAGTATTTATGCAAAGAGAGAAGGGCAAGTAACCCTTTGCACTCGAGAAACACCRCGAAGAGCGAATGGCAAATCACCCTTCGCAACCCCGCAGATAATAAAAAAATCGACTCCATCTCCAATTTTAAGGACAATCAGTATGATTGATTGACTTGACYTCACTGCTATGACTCAAGTCAATCAATTCTTAGAATCTATAAACTTGGAGATATCGTCGCATAACGTAGACTATAACATAGAAAATTGCAAAGCKCGATGTCACCGTTTTGTGCTTCCAAAGCATTTGGTTCGAATGTCTAAGGAAGGTGAAGAGTCACGAAGCACGATGTCACCGTTTTGTGCTTCCAAAGCATTTGGTTCACATGTCTAAGGAAGGTTAAGAATCGCAAAGCGCGATGTCACCATTTTGTGTTTCCAAAGCATTTGGTTCACATGTCCGAGGAAGGTGAAAAATCGCGAAGGGCGATGTCACCGTTTTGTGTTTCATCCTTAGTTGAAATGTGACCCAACACACGTGAAGGCATCTAATACGAAGACAAAAACTTGTATTATAACCCATGAGACGACAAGCATCATATAATACAGGGGCAAGGATGAAATATATGCGACAGATAAATGCGGATAATATAAAAAGGACGCAAAAAAGTGATCATCAAAGTAATTTGCAATGATACAAGTTAAGTTCAAACAAATTAAAAATTCGGTGCAAATATATAATATAATCATCAAAGTAAGGAGTACAAGTTAGGAAGAGACTAAGTGAGATGGCGACGACTGAGACTTCGAGCTAAGCTTAGGTTTGGTTCCCCTGGTCTTCGAATGTCGCATCTACAATTTCAACATCTATCTYGTCGGCGTTGTCGCTGCTAGCTGCTTCCGAAGAGGAAGTGGACCCTTCGYCGGGATCTAAATCCATGGAAAACTCGACATCTAGGTAAGTGTAGTAGAACACCTTCACAAGACGCGACGGCTTGGGCTTGTCCGCAGGCATTTCATCGATGACGCAATTGGCTTCGACATAGTCGAGCCTCTCTTCGAAGCATGCGATGGGATATGCTTTCTTCACAGGAAAAAGGTATCATGCCTCCTTCATCAAGTCTCRCATCTCTTTGTTGCCTTTGGCTTTYGCCAATTCTACCTGCTGACTCTCCTTCAGCGAAGAAACTGCCTTGTTAGCAATATCAAGGTCTCGCTCAGCATCCTTGGCTTGCCAACGAAGGGTAGTGATTTCAGAGTCATATTTCTCCTTTGCAGTTGCCTCGGCAATTTTTGTGGCCTCTTCCTGGATTTTTGGCAGCATAGCATCTAGCCTTGCTCGTACCTCTTCCTCGGCCTTTTCAACAACGGCCTGGTTCACCCGCTCCTCTTCCTTCCTTGCAGACTTGCTGACCTGGCGCATCAGTTTCTCATGATCCTTGAGTAGCTTTTCATAGGCACCTAGTAAAAGGCGGTAGGCGTGTCGCATCGCATTAAGAGCGTTACTTAGCGAGTAAGTCGCCTCCACACTATCCAACGGGATCGTAGTGGTCTGCTCGTTGAGATACTCTAAGGCATCATGATAACGTAGCTCTTTGTGTTTATCCTTGTGATTTGCTGCTCGCATCGCTTTGGCTATACCATCCATTCGCACCATGACCAGCAAAGATTGAGATAAGAATTGCGAATACAAAGTAATGTAAGACAAGTGCGAACAAAGGAACTTGGAAAAAAATTAGACAAACATAAAAGAACTTACGTCGAAGAGCCCACTCATAGACCTTCCACAGGAACCCTCCAAATAGCTTGGAAGGCTCTCCTTGTAGTCCTGAGTCGCATAGCTGACCATCTTTGCGACTATCTTCTTTTTCTTCTCCGCTCCAAATTTGCGCGAAGAAAAGTGATCCTTCTTGATCCACTTTCCATAATCAGCTTCACTGGCWTGTAAATCTGTGATCAGAGAAGGATGCTTCTCCGCAACAAACCTGGTCAAACCTTGAACAAAGTTCTTATCTAGTTTGAGCGGAGTGGTTAGTCTTTAAGCTCTCCGTAAGGGAGGTGCGATGAGAGGAGGATCAATCGATGCATCGTCCAAGTTGAGCATGGAGAAGTCAATCTTGTCGATGCTCTCGACAAAATTGAATTCAAGAAAGAACGCTCATACCTCCTCTTCTTTCTTGCGAAGCTCCTCTAGTTCCTCCGCTGAATAGTCAGGAGCGACGGTCATTTGCATTCTAACCTTAGAATGTCTGATGCTCCGTATGTCCCTCGWCAACACCTTCGACACCTAGTGTACATGGAATAGTATTAGAATCAGACCAATCTTTGGGATTTGGATTGCGAGGAAACTCAAGGAGAGAATCCTGCTAGCTCTTAGATCTTCGCTCATATGTTTTTTCGGATGATTGAGACCCACTAGGTGTTCGCCTTCTGAACAATTTGGAGTTTAACCCGAAGGAATTCAAAATGCGAACCTCTGTGGGATGAGCATTTGGTCCTAATAAGGAAGTACGAGTACCTRAGGGTTGATGCCTCTTCGCTTCAAGTTGTACTTCCGAAGGAGAATGTTAGGGTTTCTCCCCMGCATGGRCTCCATAGGAAGATTTCTTTGGAGTGCGATGGCCACTTGAGCGGCCAGTTTGCGAGCCATCCCCCTTGTGGCTTAGTTATTGAGGGGAGGGTTGGCTCTTCTTCTTTTTTTTCTCCTCCACAATGAGAGGACTTTTATTTTTGGCGAAGACCGAAGCATCCGCAGTTTTCTTGGGGAGACCCTTAGCAGGTGAAGGCTCCTTTATTAGCAGAGACTTGTGCTTCTTTTTGTCGACTAGTAGGGCGCTCTTTCGCCCTTCTTCCTCCTCAATTTGAGAAGAGCACTTGGTTGGTTTCTTCTTCACCTCAAACTTTGAAGAGCTTTTACCAGACTTGCTTTTCTTTGGAAGCAAGACACCCTTCACTTTGAGAATGTCAGAAGGTTTCTCYAGCTTCTGCAAACAGAAAATGATCAAAGTCAACATACACGCAGAAAAGAAAGGACAAAGGTTTGCACTTGGCACTTGAGTAAATACTCATGCAAAGTGCAACGCCACCGTTTTGTGTTTATAAGAAATTTTGCTCGCACTTTACACTAGAGGAAATACTCATGCGTAGTGCGACATCACTGTTTTGTATTTACAAAGGAAATCAATTGCATAGTAAATGTGTGAGTAAAAGTGACTGAAACATGTCCATAACAAAAGAACAGGCTAAAYTACCAGGAAGATAACTTACCTGATACATGGCATTCTTCTCTGTCAAAGATTTCAGGCAAAGGTCAAATGCGAGAGATTCATAGTCACCCTTGTCCATGGTTCCCTTTCTAACCGCTGGCAAGGAAGTGAATCTTGATCTGCGAAGGAAAATACTTGTTTAGAAAAATTTCAAGAGTAAAACATGAAATAGGGAAATGTGAAGCTACCTCTCCGCTCTTTCGCACTTTTGCGACCACCAGAAAGACCGAAAGTGACCAAGAATTTCCGGTCAAAAAGAATTCTGTGAAGGGGATCCAAAATTTGGGAATTATAACTTTGCGACTCCCAATCGAAAAAGGATCCCCTGTGTACCAAAGTAGTGGAGTTGCTGCTCATCAGTGGCAGTCAGCTTCAAAAACTCATCGGCTTTAAAGGTATTCGCGTATCTGCTCCAAGTCGATAGCAGCCTCGCAGTCCCAGTATCAAGTGTATGCACCAGGAAGAAATCGTCTTTCCAATTGTTGACTTTATTGGGTTTATCAACCGCAGTCATATACCCTTCCCTATTCAAAAGCTGGAACCACTCGTGCTTGCACTGATTATTCTTGACCAGATGGTGAATGCGAAAAAAAGCTCCAATTGACAAGGGTCAACCTTGCGCCTTACAGGCGGCCATGTGTAGACACCTAAAAATGTCTCCCCAAATTGAATAGTCGGTGAGGAAAAGTACGACATCTTGAAATAGATTCGATTTCAAAAGTTGTGACAAAATCCATAAACCACATCCATTAAACCACATCCATTTGCACAAGTCGAATTAAAATTGAGTTTGAAATCATACACCGAGAGCACAATAATAGACGGAAAGTATTTATTTTTATTTATTTTATTTATTTTCTATTTTTAGGCTTTTTTTCTTTAATATATGATATTTTAGAATATTTCTGAGTTCGCCAGTATTTTTTTATTATTTTTCTGATTTTTCTTTGATTTTCTATGATTTTTAAAATTTTTATAGAATGATTTTCGAAAATAAATGAATTCAGAAATTCGTCGATAAATTCACAAAATTCGGGAATTATCCAAAATATTTTAAATTAATCTTTTCCACTAAGTTTATCCAAAAGTGGACAAAAGTGAATTCATATGGCAATTAGATGCAAAAACACGGATATTAATTCCTGAACGAAAAGATAGATAAAATAAAAATAAGCATGGATCGCTGATGTGGCAAGCCACATCAGCTACAACGGTATATATGGTTCTAATGACCGTAAATACAGTTGTGATGATCGTATATACGGTCCTAATGATTGTTTATACGGTTATGTTCGTTTGCCTGATTTTGTATTTTGCCTATCTTTTCCCATACGCCTCTAAATACATGCTCTCAATGCTTAATCGAACATCAACAAAAATCATTCATAATACGTGCAATACAAAGCTTCAAAATCTCTCTCTTTCACAAATCATTCAAAACATCAAAGTTTCTCGAATCCGTCGCAACTTTTAGAGTCGCTTCTTTGCGAATCTAGGTACAAAATTCCGAGGCTATTCAATCTAACCCTCTCTCTTCTTCTATTATTAATTTTTAATACTTCTCGTTTATTTGCTTTTGAATTTCAATCATGTAAATTCAGTCGTTTTCAATAGTTTTCACCTTATCGCAATTGTTTTTATTATAATTGTTAATGCTCACAATTTCTTTTGTTGTGATAAGCGATTCAATTGGAAGCAAAGCTTTGATACACTAACCTTTGTWTTGTTTTGTTTTGTGATTGATAATGAAACAACGTAAGCTTAATTCATATATTTGAGTTTTCTATTATACTAATCATCATCTCACATGTTATGAGACTTTTTTATTGCTTAAACAAGACTKGAAATTGTTGAATCACATTAAATTCAGATTAATCATGGACAAACGGATTTTAAGCACCTTATTAATTTAATTAATTTGAAGTGATCACAGTAATTAGGCTAGGTAGTGATATTTGCATGATAGAAACTCACTCTTTTATTAGATTTCTAAGGCTAAAGCGCTTTTTAAGGATAAAATTGCTAAGTTGTTGTGTATTCAATGGAATTGAACGAATGGGATTACAATTAGACCGAGTAGAGGCCGCTATATGCGGGCAGATTGGGTCAAAGATTCTTTCCGTACCATGTCCCTGAACCCACGACTTGGTTACTGGATCAAACAATGGGGTCATTGAATTGGCACCAATGTTTCGGGCGTCCGTGATTAACCTGTATTGGCACGGTGGTGATTCCTCCACTCGACAACACGTACTACCACAACGCACTCACATGCGGGATCCGTGGCTCAAGACCACGAATGAAATTGACGTTGGACATAGGGCCGATAAGGGCACACACCTACACCATGTATGTAAGGATGTGGAACCAAGAATTTGGTGTTAGTTGGCAGATGTCGATGCCATAGGCCTTCATCAAATGGATGATAATGGTTTTTAAGGGAAAGTGTGAAGGCTTAGGTAAACTACATCTTTATAAATAGCGAAGGTGTACTCTGGAGTCTAAGTGATGTTGGACTCCTCCGTAGGAATGATAATTTTTTCCTTCACTTCTAGATYGACAAATCCAATTTTGGAGTCATAAATAACTTTGTGGGTTTAAAGTGCGAGGACCCAGTTATTTCGCACTCAAATGGATTCAAGACTTGGTTTGTCCTCGTCCTCGTCAACACTAGACTCATCGTCCTCATTCTTCTCTTGGGTCTCTTCGAAGAGATGAGCGGGCGACATGTCATCCGCATCGTCGCTAAATTCGGCCTCAATCTCAGCATCGAGAGCCGCGTCGAAGTCTTCATCCTCGACATTTTCTCAACTTTGCGCTGAGGTGCTGGGAATTTACTTTCATTTGCATCCTCATGAATTTGGTCCTTGGAGCCCCTTTTGGCGACGTGCTTTCTGCGAGGCATATTTGTATCCTGCACAGGCAGAATATTAGGGATGGGATGAAGGCTTATGGAAAATGATGTGGATTTTAAAGGAAGAATTCCAAGAAAATCCAAGAAACGAGCAAAAACGAGTGTGATAGTGTTTGAACAATAAAAATAACTTCAAATCTTGAAAAAGACTCGAAGGWTCTTAAYTCACCAAGTGGAACCAGCCCCTAAAAGAGACAACCGACCTAGTAGCTAATCAAGTGAATTTCCGGAACCAAACCACAAAACTCACAAGGTTTTCTCTGAATAAACAAAGAAGGATTTTTAAACTCAAATAATCTGAATTTTATTGAGATTTCGGCCCATATTTATAAACAAGCTAGTAACTAAAAACTAATTAAATATTTATGAAAGATAGGTCTTCCATCAAATTCCTAACTAACATTATCCTAAAATATCTAAAAAATACTCAAATATCCAACAACTATCTAAATATCCTAAAAACTAACCACTAAACTAATTAACCGGAAATATCTAAAAACTACGACTCAATAATCCACACGAATTTGGAAAATACTTTTAATCCACACGAAATAGATTTATTTCCTGAAATCCAACTATTAACAATATAAAAACTAACAGATATATCTACAAACTAATCTAACTAACCATAATCGCTAATCTAACATACACCCAGCTGTTTTCCAGATTATCTACAAGTCGAGAGTTCCTTCAAATATGTATACCATTGAAAGAATTATCCTGAATATTCTGTCTTTCTCAAATCAATAGGATAATTTCAGAAACGCAATGATCCTCATCATTCTCTCCCCTTTGAAAATTTGCCTCAAATGTTGGTCGAAAAGTAAGGATGAAGATCCAACGTTAAAGTATTACCTCAATTACCATATTCAGGAGAAGGTCAATCTTTTAAGGCATGCTCCCCAACTTTCTAAGGATGATTGAACGGTCCAGCAGCCTTTGGCTTCAGCTGTCGTTCTCTCATTTGGAAACGTTCTTTTCCTCAAATGCAACAAACCAGATCACAACTTGAAAAGAAGTGTGTGCGCACTTATTTGCCCTTGTCATGACTTTGTGATTCATCTTCTCATCGATCTTGACTGTTTGATGAAGTTTCAGAAACTCCTCAACCATCCTTAGCAGTTTGCATGTATAACTGCCCTTGGAATAGGGCAAGCTCCAAGGTAGATAGGGTCACTCATACACAACTCAAAAGGAGATTAGAAAGTGTACCTAGAAACTCCTATTGTACCAAATTCAGCATGTGCGAGTTACTCCCAAATCTTTTTGAGTCTGTTGACCAAACCCGAAGAATGGTTCCTAAAGTGACGATTGTCACCTAGTGGCATCTGTTTGTGGATGATGAAAGTGTAAAGAGAAGCTTCGTTACAACCAATTTCATGAGTGCGCAAAAGTGACTTAAAAATCGTTGCTATCAGAAACAATGCTCAAAGGTAGTCCATGTAAACGAACGATTTCCTTGAAATAAAGATTCCAATATGAGTAGCATCATTGTCTTTGTGGCAGAATTAAAGTGATGCCATTTGGAAACGATCCACCACCACCATGATGTCCTTACCTCGTTGAGTCCGTGGTATGAGCACATAAAATCCATATCACACTTTCCAGGTGTAGGAAGGAACAGGCAAAGGTATAACAAAACCTTGTGGAATGTTCTGCAATTGGACATGATGCAGTTGCCCACAATCTTTTCCACATCCTAAACATCTCGGCCAATAAAGGTGTCTTGCAAAATATCCATGGTTTTGTGACACCAAGTGACCAGCAAACACCCACCATGCCCCACGAAACCAGAGCTCACGAATCACAACTGAGGATACAAGCTGTTACCCTTGAAAGAAAAAAAGATGAAATTGAACTCACAGAAGGCTGCAGAATCTTGGAAAAAGTAGGATCGTGAGATGTATCTCTTGAGATCGAATCCCACACTAGTTTCCACCATAGCAATAAATATTCCTCCGGAGAGTGCATCAAGCCACCACATTCGTTTGCCCTCTTGTATTTGCATGGAAGTGAAAGATTGCAAGAATTCACCATTTGGCATGCCTATGATCAACTTTCTGCGTCCATTGATATACTACAAGCCTCATGATCAGCATGCAATATGAAAGGCTTGGGCCATAAGTACCATGATCTAAGAGATCAACAATAGCATAGACTCCAGATATATGGAATATTTAGCTAGCACCATTCAATTTCTCACTAAAGATGCAATCAGTCGCTTCTCTTGAATAAAACTCTCAATGCGAACCCATTGCATCACTTCAACTTCAAAAGCCTGAAAATCTGGTAGAGCAAGAATAGGTGCATGGCAAAGCTTCCTCTGACCGCTCAAAAGCTTGTTGAGCTTAGAGGTCATTCGAATTCTCACCTTTCTTGTCAAAGCATAATAGGCTCATAATTGTAGGAAATTCGAAATAACGACCTATAGAAACTTGGCAAGGGCCATGAACTTCGACCTCATGAAACAGTAGCGCGCAACCAGTGAAATGTCAACTTTCGAAGATCACATGTATCCCCGCACAAGATAACAATGTAACCAA
>SNQN01013696.1:0-12501 GCA_008642245.1 Bassia scoparia | reverse complement strand
AAGTGTTATTAAAAATATACTCTGTATATTAATTAAACTGTTGGTCAAAAAATTACAAGTGTGATTAATCAAAGTATATTGAAATCGATACTCTCTTTTCTATAGTTATTGTTGTATATATGTCGATTCGTAAATTTAATTAGTCAAATTTATTTTGATAACTCTTTATCTTTAAAATTTAGACATAAATATAGTCGAATTAATCTTAATTCTTAATGCAATAACATGCGATCACTACACGTTGACAAAATCGAATAAATCTATTTTCATCCATTGATCTTCAATATATTTTTCTCGTATACTTTTTTAAAAAATTTGAAATTATTGCAGGTATGACGTGCATATAAAACTACAGTAGTTTTCGATAACAAAAGTTGACTTGGGATCCTCTAGAGTTTGAATTTTCTAGAGTTGTAGAGTTGTGAGATGGAGTGTTTTTTTTTTTAATTTCTGAAATTTGTGCAGGATTAATATCATCCATCGATTTTTTTTGTAGGGTTTGGATTTGTTGAAATCCATAGATTTCAAATCTAGAGTATCCAAACCCACAAAAGTCCCATCTTGGTTACCCCAAAAAAGTCTCATATTAATTTCTTAATCACGAGGTGTACTAATCGAGAAAAACTTTGTTTACCCACCGGGTAAACTACCCACCTTTAAATAAGACTTGTAGAAAGTTGTGATGGTGGTACCCCACTCAACTCAATAATCAATATTTTATTATTGTATTAGTAGTGGGTGGATGACCCACCGGGTAGATGTAGTCATGCCCGTACTAATCGTCTAATTGTGGAGCACCCCAATTAGTGCAGGTTACCTGCTTATTTAATGATTGAACAATAATAATAATCATGGCATTAATGTAAAAGTTTGCAAAATACTATTGCAATGTTGAAAGTTTGTAAAAGTTTAATGCACAGATACAACAATATATATTAACGATATTGCTAATGGACGCCCCGGGGCATTAGATAAGTTATAAATATATTTGTTAAAATGACATTAAACTTGGAATACATGCCAAATTCACACGTCAATCGATGTAATTAATGTTTATATTCATTTAATATTTTCATTTTTGGTTATCTTATCTAACGTCATAGGGACGCTTGTTAGTTTTTGCCATATATTAATTTGTAAATTTTTTGATAGAGTACGTATACTCAGCTCTGTATAACTTATTCTTGGGCCTTAATCTTAGGCTTGATGTTTAAGGCTCATGAATCTCTATTATATAAGCCAAGGGGGAGCAATGGTGTCCCCCCTTGGAAAATACAAATATGCCCTTCACTTAACTTATATAATTAGACAAAGATATCATTCAACAAAAAATTCAAATTATTTGCCAAATGTAACATAATCAATTCCACAATTAATGTTAGATATAATTCAAAAAATATTGTYCAATATAACATGTGATCCACGTAAAAAATTCAGTTATGATCAAATTAAAGCATAATTCACTCAAATTAAAACATTAAAAAGATAGTTTTTCAAAGTAAATGAGATAAAAAGAAAACAAAATATTATTGAATTGAAGTTTAAATTGACTCTCAAATAAATGAAGTGATTTTTTTACGATGCATAAAATTTTCTGATAAATAAAGATACAGTAAAAAAAAATGACTGCTAATAACACGGGAAAATCAAATTTCAATAAAAACACCAAATACCTATGTTTTAGTGTGTTTTATCCATAGAATTTTTACGTTTTGCAACATGTATAATAGATATTAGATGTACAGCTAAAATAATGTTGAATTTCAATACATAAATAAAACGAAACTTCAATAATAGTAAATGTTCAATAATTTTTCAACTTATATTTAATTTTATGATGATTTTATTTTATCTCATAAAATAAACAAGACTAATGTGCAAAATCAAGACTAGATCTTCCGAAAGACACCAATAAATCTATAAATAAAAAAAATCTCATGCATCAATTTCACGGAGCACTAAACAATAAAAAATAAAATAAAACTGCATGCATGCGGCATAAAAGACTAGTATGTTATTAGTCTATCACTTCCCTCACATGAAAGATTTTTTTGAACTTGAAATGTAGAACGCAATACGAACTGTTGGTGGGACTCGGAAATATGTTATATACTCTATCAAATTTTCTTCTAATATTACTTAAGATTAATTAACAAAAATTCTTGTGAGCATCAGACATGAACAATAAATTTATTGTACACCCAACATAATAGTAGACTACTAGAAATAATATTACTCCGTAATAAAAATTATTGGATTGTGAGGTACTGTAAAGCTCATTATATTAACCAAGAGAGAGCAATGTGTACCCTATAAAATGACTTAATTACCCTTTGAGTAAAAATAAAATAACACGTTCAATCTTCTCAATTAATTACCTTCCAATTTTGAAATTTGCACTTAAAGAAAGTTTAAAATTACCAAATAAATACAAAATTAATTACAAAAAAAAAAGTGAAAAAAACATCCATGGTAGAAACTAAAAAAAGAAACGTATAATTAAAAATTAACACAAATTTTCAGATCAATTATAGTAAAATTAAAGAGTGAACAATTTGAATACAAAACAACATTTTTTTGTTCAACTTTTTAGCTAGCACGCATCACGTGCTTAAGAAACTTCTTAATGCAAATTTTAAAATTCCACAACACATCTGCCAAAGATATAGAATCATGCATGATACAACACATCTTGCCAAAGATATGAAATCATGCATACAAATACAACTTAGCACAATAATACAAAATAAAAATAGAATACAAAATTACAAACAAGCATTATCCACTAACTTGAGAAAAGCAAATAACTGATCATAAACATCATCGTCATGTGATGGAACTACCAACAAAATAATTAAACAACATTTTTTTATTATTCAATTGAATTTGAGTTGATCTTGATGAGGTCTTCATGAATGATTTTGCAATAATTCAAAGATAAACCAGTACCTTCTAATTTTTCTTGCATCAAAAGGTTGATTCTTTCCACCATTGAAGGAGTGAAATAATTGGTCCAATCACCCACTTCGCCTTTTCTAAAATAATCCTTCTTCTCAACAAACTTGTTCATAAATCCAGTTTATTAACATCCAAACCCTTGAGATTATTGATGCTACATAACTCCATTATATCATTAATAACACCTTCACTCTCCTCTTCATCAGTGAACGGTAAACCCACAAATTCAGCCAACTTCTTCAAATAAAAAAAAGCGCGATCACTCTTCAAATCCTCGTACTTTAAAACAACACCTTGTTCGGATGCTCCAGGCTTTGCTCCAAAACCCTAGTACATGATCAAAGTAAGGCCAAATGGAAACTTACCTTGGCAAAATTCCTCAAAGAAATCTTCGATACTCGGGTCGAAACTCATCATGCTCTCCTTATATCCTCGTCTGATAATATTCAATGCCAATGCCACTGAGAAACACACGTGTCCAAGGGATTTCGAGCAATGTACACAATCTTACATAGTGATGATGAATTTTTGATTGATTCGGGTTTAGAAGAATAAGGAATATGAGTCTGCAAAAGCCTGGCGAAAGGTGTTCAATGAGTTGTTGTGGGCCAGGGAAATGAGGATTTCTTCCTACGACACTATTATAAACATGTTCTAGGTGGTACACAAGCTCTGTGGTTATGGTAAGTAAAGGGCTATTCTGTTCAAGGGTTGATGATCCGGATTCGCTCGATTCACGATGAGTAGAGTAAAGATTTCAACCAAGTGTGCCGGTTTTGGGGAGGCTGTGCTAGGATGATATCGGAGTCTCGAGCTTGGAAGTGTGTTTGGTAATTGGAGACGAATTCCAAGCCCTGTGGAACGACACCAAAAGTTTTGGTACTTCAACATCTCTACCTTAGAACCCATGAAGTTTGCCTTCTCTAGGCATTCCCTGAGTTGTGTTTCATTTTGAATTGGATTCATTTTTTWAGAAAAATTTTCTTTCTTTGAATAACCTTTAAGAGCTAGCTAGATTGTACATTTATATATATACTACTACGTTACATTATTGTTTCGATCTACTTACTAAATTGAAGAATGTTTAATAAGAAACAATCAAACAAAATTTCATCAATCAAGTAGATTGTTTATATAATTAAATATTCCCTTCTTTTCACTAACTTCACTGTTGCAAACTCTAGCCATCACATGACATTGAATATATTAAATTGAATATATTTGCAAAAATTAATTTATTATTGGAAACTTTCTGGTGCCGACGATGATTACTATGAAGGGTCACTAACTCACTATCCCTCAAAACTTTGTTACAATAGTACAATAAAGGACTGTCAATACATGAGTCACGATACATGCAGCAACGTGTTGCATGAATTCATGTAGCACGGGGACAAAATCGTCAATAATTGAGTCACATTTCAAGTGAAGACAAAAAATTGGGTCCTCGTTGTCTTTTTTTTTTTTACAAATCATAGTGTACTTTTATCATATCCTTAATTCATTTTATCATATCTTTGATTTATTTTTTACCAATCTTAGTGTGATTTTATCATATCTTCGAGGAATTTTACCAAACTTACATGTACTGCATGGATTAATGCAGCCCACACTGCTGCATTAATCTTTTCTCATCAATACATATACTTCCTCCAACTTTATTTCGGCACGCAATTTAAGGAAGATATTTAATGGTGTAAATGAACAAATTAAATAGAAAAAATTTAAAATTAGTAACATATAATATTAATTTTTATTTGTGTTAAAATTATTTTATCTAATTTGTTCGTTTACACCCTTAAATTTTTTTCTTAAAATGCATGCCCAAAATAAAATTTCCATTAAAATGAAACTAAGGACATCCTTATCCATGAACAAAAAAAAAAACTATTCATGATTCTCTCTCCAACTTTCTCTTTCATCTACATCAATAAACAAATATATCTAACTTTCTCCTTCTTAATCGTGAACAAAAAAGGAATTATTCATGGTATTATTCACCTATCACAACTCTAATTAATTCTTATATTAAAATATAAACTAATGCCAAAAATGCCAAGTGTCACACAATTTGCAATAGAAAGTAATATGCCAGACGGATAATTCTTCAAGAATGTTTCGACTTTTCGAACGTTCATTCTGCATTTGTTTAACTGTAGTAAGCTTTTCGATATTTACTTTTTTTATATCAACACATTGAAACGAACATATTATTCATATTCTGTTAACTAATCCATATCCATTAATATAAAAAAAACACACATTTCATTGTTCAATGAACAGGGGAACATTCCTCGCCCCCCCAAGCAATCCACGTCACCCTAGCCCAACCCAAAACCAAACTCGCTCACCCATCCCCATAAGCCCACATTCTAAACCCCCAGCCACAGCCGAAACCCCACTCACTCTCACCCCAAAACCCACGTTCGAGGCCACTCCCTCAACCCCCACAGTCGAAGCACAAACACCTTCAAAACCCTAAGTTTCCTTAACTTTCAGTGAATGCACTTTCAGCTTTCACCTTCATCGAGTGATGCTCCTCTCCATGGCTGTTCTTTGTACTGCTACCCTTCTCCCTCTTTCTACTTTTCCATTTCAATATGACTCACCTGCTACCCTTCTCCCTTTCATGTTGCTATCTTGGAATCAATGGATATGAGATGGAAGAAGGGATCGAGGAAACATGGAGAACTCGAATGAAGTGTGTTGTCTTGTTCTCTTTCTTCTTCGTGAATTCCACCCTTTCTCATCACCACCCTTTTCTCTCTCCTCCTTGATTTAGTACCACACTATATAGAGGTGATCAAATGGAGCCCGACCCGTCCAACAAAATTTTGAGCTTGGTAATGACTTTCGATGGATTGGACCGGCCGGCGGCTTAGCCCGATTTTTCCATTATGGTTCGGGCTTTGACGATCAAATTTAAAAGTATTTGGGTTAATTTTGGCCGCTGAAAAGCCCGCTAGGCCCCATTCAATTTATCAGGCTTTGGACAACAACTTAGGCCCCAAACCTAAGCCATAGCTCGAATTCCGATTCAAATGACCTTGATTTAATTTCCAAGAACCGAGCGAATTCAGCCCGACCCGACCCATAATCACCTCCTACACTTATTTATCATATCATATTATTTCATTTTCAACAATGCACCTCTACACTATAGCTATTGACCTTGCACATCCATTCACTTTTTCAAACAGTATTAAATGCATTTCCCCATTTTCTGCCCTAATCTTCTAATTTGCTTGAATTTGCTCGATTTTTTTCAGTTTAAAAATGGTAGATAAGTGTGGCTGTGTGTACCTGTTGTAGTATACTGTTGGACTCTGACAATCTTGGAGAAGTATGTTGGATGCAAATTTTACAAACCAAAAACAGGGCAAAATGGGTGCATCAGGGTCATTTGGATGATAAGGAGTGACAGAATGGCAGAGAGATGTGATTAACAATCTCATTGCAGAGAAGCAAAGGCTACAACTGAGAATCACATTTTAATGGCTCGTCTCACCTGCACTGAAGCATGAGAATTTGAGTTAATTGGATGAGCTGAAGAGGATAGAGTGCTACGCAACTCTTTGATGTGTTGAGGAAGAAATTAGTGGGAAAATTGAATATTTTCAAATGTATTGTTATGTCTGTAATCTTAGTGTTGTGTTTGTGAAGTTGCTAGGTTAGTTTGTTTTAATTGTGAGTGTATCAATGCTAGGATTGTATTCAATGAACCCTCTTTGCTAATTTATATGTATCCAATTTTCATCAATTGAAACAACCATTTGAATACAAAAAAAATCAAATGATAATCAAATGTATGTTATCAAACATCATCAAAATACAACCTAGTTCACTGACTATCAAATCCAGTTAACAAAATCAGAATGCCACTAATTACAAAAGCCAAAAAAACATGAGTATCAATATTTTTCAAACATTTCCAAGGCATTCATTATAACCAAACTAAAAGAGTTTAATAAGACTTAAAATCCTACAATAAGTCATTCTGTTGGTGCTCCTGTGTGAGTTGAACACCTCTGGTTGTGTTGGTTGCGTTGCCTCTTGTGCTGCTGCCATGACTCCCTTTTTTGCTTCTTAGTGTTGTTGGTTTTGTTGCTTTGCCCTTTGTGGTCCTCCTGTTTTTTTGTTTGTTATTCTCTTTATTTGCCTTAGCTTGCTTCTCTGCTTCCAGTCATTGGTTTGTTGCACTTGTTTTTTAATCTCCTAAGCCTTTGCATCTGGAGCACCGTGTTTGTTTCTCTCTCTACCACATTCTTCTTCTCTTATCCTCCCCTGCCTCTTCTTCTTTCTTACTACCTGGTCTGCCAGGCATGACTTGTGTGGTGGTAGTAGAGGTTTAGCATAAGGGGTTTCTTCCCAATGCTCTGTCCAGGCAACCTCTAATTGTGGTTAGCACTAGGCCTTGGCATATGTATGACATGATAGGCTGGTGTATGTAACCTCATAAGTTTAACCTCCTTTTTTGGAGACAAGCAAAGGCATGCCAACATGGAATGCCCATGAGTGACCCATGTAACAACTACAGGTTTTGTGTATTTCCAATGAAAGGTAGGTTGAGCCCTCTTGATCAACTTCAAACTAAACCAAATCACACTCCATGATTGTCATTGTACTAGCCTCAACTAGACCCTTTTCACACATCCTCACTACAGAAGGCATTATTTTGCCATTGAATTTCTTAAGTCCCTCCCTCTTTGCAAAGGCTCTACTTGTCACATACCTCCTAATCCACTCTAACAACTGTAATATAGGTTTGGATCTAGCATCCCTAAGCACAGAATTGAAACTCTCACAACAGTTGTTTAACAACATACCAGACTTGCAGGAGGTTGGGAAAGCATGTCTACTCCAGTGACATGGTTCAATCCTTTCCAAGTAAACATAAGCCTGATGATTKATTGCCTTAATTTTTTCCATGTGTTGCTTGAATTGATTCTGAAATTTTTTTGGTGAAAAAATAAAAAAAATCTTGTTAGGTATGACTTTATATGCAACAACAACATATTTAGTAGAAATGAAAATTGCCATGTACCTTAGTTGAGGATCTAGCTGCTCCCCAAAAATGCTCTCTGTAAGYCAGGCCAGGAAATTTGATCTTGAAATTAGACCAAATATGCCTGCAACAGTATCWTGTTTCAGCTTCAGGCATGACTTTGTTGAAGGCATCCAACAACCCCTTTGAAAAAAAAGAAAAAACAGTTAAGGATTGTATTATTGAATTAACAAACTAAATTTGAAAACATTCAAWAGCTAACATATGTTAACCCACCTTTTGTCTGTCACTCATGTAAGTGACATCTTCAWTTTCATGTACCCAGGTCACAGAATCAGCTACTGAAATGAGATCAGCTCTAAGAAGCTCTAAGAACCAGCACCATGTCTCTGAATTCTCAACCTCCACAATTGCCCATGCCACTGGAAAGATGTTGTTATTGCCATCTTTCCCAACAGCAGTGAGCAATATACTAGGGTATGCACCTTTCAAGTGAGCCCCATCAACTCCAATGATGGGTCTACACCCTGCAATGAATCCTTATATAATGTCATTATTTAATTTGTGTCGAATGAGCAGCTCTCCTATGGTGCGACGGCAAAAAGGGACGATGAGGGTGCAGTGGGGTGCGCCGGTGGTGGTGGTTGAGCGACGTTTTGGGTTGAGTTAGGGTTTCGGTTGAGTGAGGGTTTGGGGTTTGCAACATTGCGAATTGCGAGTGAATGTTTTGTTTATTTTGATGAGTACTCGATTATTTGGCAATTGGAATTCCTTATATAATTTTTTTCAAGTATACTCAAAAGTTGGGTTTTTTCTCAAAAAAACTCAGCTTTTGTGTTTCTTCCATTTTTTGGGCTCTAATATGGGTTAAATGCTAGGATTTTTTAAAAAAATCTCAGCTTTTGAGCTGCAACTTTTGTCTATTTTTCTACTAGTGAATTTATACTCTATCAATATCAACAACCACCAAAAAATAATTAACTCTAAATGACTCTTCAGACGGAAGGATTGGCTCTATGTCCATTTCCAATGCAAGACTTTTAGGGCCTGTTTACATTAGCTTATTTTCAGTTCAGTTCAGTTCTTAACCCAATTTCTCTCTTTCATAAAATATTCAATTCAGTTCAGTTCAGTTAAGTTCAGTTCAGCTCAGTTCAATTGATTTCAGTTAATGTATATACTAGCTTTAAACCCTTCATTCCTATTCCTTTCAAAGTATAACATTATGCTTTTCAATTCTTCCATGGCAAAATCAATACACATCGGCTTAGATTGTGAGTAATTTTTTACTCACTATATATGTTGAGAGCATGTAAAATATCATACCAAATAACCATCTAATGTAAGAACTCAAAACTTTGAAGGGTTTACAAAACACATACAACTAATGTGTCTCGTTTAATTTATTTCCTTTCCAACAAAACACATACAGCTAATGACAAAATAATTTATTTCCTTTCCAAAAGAAAAAAAGTTTTGTAGATCAGCTCGTTTTGTGTGTAACCAGCCACACCTATATTTTGGTGTGGCTGGCAACAGGACATAACGGACTCCGTTATGTCCGTTATGTCCGTACAGTCCGTACAATAACATAGAAATACTAAACCTAACACTAACTACTATAAAAGCAACATTAATTCCTAAAAAACTAACACTAATCCCAAAAAAAAAATCAGCAGCCGCCATTCTGCTGCTTTCTCCTCAAGCTTTCTCCCTGCTGCTTTCTCCTCAAGCTTTCTCCCTGCTGCTTCTACTCAACTTTTCTCCCTCCTGCTTTTCCTCAAGCTTCCTCCATACTGCTTTTCTTCAACCTTCCTCCATTCTGCTTTTCTTCAACCTTCCTCCATTCTGCTTTTCTTCAAGTTAAATTCTGTAAAAAAAAAAAAAATGAAATCACCAAATGAAACAACAAATTCTTCAAATATTCATTGCAGCATTGAGGATTCGTTACAACATTTGAAACTCACAACTTATCGAGATGATGACAATATTGCAAGCAAAGAAGTTGATGAAAATAATGATGAAGCCATAATAAACGAGTTCTTAAACACAGGTAACTATTTTTCAGAAATATATGAACTACTTTTCACATACATGAGAACTACTTTTCACAGATATATGAACTAATATGTACGAGCTACTTTTAATAAATATATCAACTACCTTTTAGAAATATAAGAACTACTTTTCAGAAATATATGAACTACTTTTTAAAAATATATGAACTACTTTTCACAGATATATGAACTACTTTTCAGAAATATATGAACTACTTTTATGAAAATATATTAAATACTTATGTAACACATCAATATTACTTTTCTATATAATATGGACTACTTTTTAAAATCATATGAACTTTTGTTCTTATATAACTCATCTAATGCTCTTAACTAGTTTTATGAATTATATGAACTACTAAAGGTCTACTTTACTAAATAACATGAACTACTTTTCAGAAATATATGAACTACTTTTAAAAAATATATTAACTACTTTTCAGAAATATATAAACTACTTTTTAAAAATATATGAACTACTTTTCAGAAATATATGAACTACTTTTCAAAAATTTATGAACTACTTTTCAGAAATAGATGAACTACTTTTCAGAAATATATAAACTACTTTTTAAAAATATATCAACTACTTTTCAGAAATATATGAACTACTTTTATGAAAATATATTAAACACTTATGTAACACATCAATATTACTTTTCTAGATAATATGAACTACTTTTTAAAATCATATGAACTTTTGTTCTTATAACATGAACTACTTTTCTAAATCATATGAAATATTTTAAAAAATTTCAAAAAAATTATTCTTAATATGTACAAGCTACTTTTCAGGAATATATGAACTACTTTCAGAAATATATGAACTACTTTTCAAAAATATTTCAACTACTTTTCAGAAACATATGAACTACTTTTCAGAAATATAGGAACTACTTTTCAAAATATATGAACTACTTTTCAGAAATATATGAACTACTTATAGATATCAAAATATATAACAGATGCATAACAATATGAACTAGAAATATGAACTACTTATAAATCACATGAACTACTTTTTTAAATATGAACTACTTAGTTTTAACTACAAAACTCTAAAAATGAAATCAAAACAACACATATTTAGCATAAGAAGTTAACATACCTTCAAATCTTCAAAAAAAAAGCATTTGCAACTGAATCATCAAAACATGCACAGCTGAATCTTCACACGTTCATAGCTTAAACTTCAAACATGCAGAACTTTACTTCACACATTCACAGCTTAATCTTCAAACATGCAGAACTTTACTTCACACATTCACAGCTTAATCTTCAAACATCCTGAACTTTACAAGTTCAAAGTGCTTTGCAAAGTATAAGATTTAAAACAAACAGTAGAAATCAAATACTCAAAATTGAAAGAATATCTTCATTTTATTGAATAACTTTTGAAAAAAAACACAGATCTACTAGAAATCAATAAGAAAAAACAAGTGAGAAGACGAAAACAAAACAAGAAAAACCGAAAGAAGCAAAAAAAGAAGCAAATAGAATAGGAGAGAGAAGACAAGAAAGAAGAAGAAAGAAAAACAAAGAAATAACAATAGAAGGAAGCAGAGAAAGAAGAAAGAGAAAATCAGAGAGAAAATTTTGGAGAGAGAAAATTTTAGAGAGAGAACCAGAGAGAAAAATTTAGAGAGAGAAAAACGAAAAAAGAAAATAAGAAGACAAATGAGAATGAGATGTGAAGAAGCATATAAATAGTGATTTTAAAAAGCATGTATACAAGCACATGACTTTTAATAAAGTCACATGCATGCAAACCAAAAACAACATAGACTTACTTTGCATTATAAAATCAACTACTTTAAAACATACTAGTAACCTACTTTTGAATAAAAAATAAATGATTCCTTCTATAAAAATTACCTAAGTATGTCTGGACATGCCTTCAATAAACACACCTGCAAAAAACAATTACTTTTCATAAGAAGATGTACTACTTTTTAAGAAGAAATGAACTACTTTTCAAGAACAAATAAACTACTTTTTCTATAACAGTTCTTCTATTCTTATTTGCAGTAGTTGGTGAATCAAGTGAATCAACAATTGATCAACCTCAAGAAATGCAGTCAAATCAAAGTGACATGCAAGATTCAAATGAAGAAATAAAGAGGACTACACAGGCAGCTTAGTTGGATTCACAGGTGAAAATAAAAAGCTACTCTTTTAGATTATATAAACTACTTTTTGGATGATCTGGACTACTTTTCTGAATAATTTGAACTACTTTTACAGGAGACACTTGGCAAGAAATATATGAAGCTTATAAAAAGCATTCAAAAGCAGTGGGATTTGGCATAAGAATGTCAACTACAAGATATACACAAGGCAAAATCAAAACAGTCAAGGGAAGAGAATTCAGATGCAATAAAGCAGGATTTTCTTGCACAAACAGGAAACCATCTCCTATAACCAAACCAGCAACACCAAGCAACAAAGAACAAGGGACACAGAAGAAAAACAGGAAAA
>SNQN01013693.1:0-12504 GCA_008642245.1 Bassia scoparia | reverse complement strand
AGGGTACCTCATACATTTTTAAATACACACGAGTATATGAAAAAAATCCATTATTAAAATAACCACAACCTTTAACTTAAAATAAGATTTTAATGAGAAAAATCCGCACAAATCGAACGACTTCCATCCAACCAAAAGACCCGCATACTTCCATCCAAAAAGAAAAGACCTACATACTACGGAGTAACAAATTCACAATCTCATTCTCACAAGCGTCAATTACTAACCAGCATGACTTTGCAAACTGGCGAAACCCTCGCTGCACCCTACGTCACCTCGCGATACCACCAAGGAACCACCACACCGCCGTCGCCGACCCTAACAGTCGCCACGCCTCCCTGATCTTTGCCGCTGCAACCAAAGACGACGTGCGCAAACTTGTGATGCACATATAACCACCCTCAGCTCGTTTCTAGCCCAACGCCGCTCTATCCTTGTAGCGCATGTTCCACGCTACACCTAGTATCACTGGACCTCCTCAAGATAAACCCATTTCACTGATTCAAGTAATTTTTAATTTCTTGTTCTTGTTTTATTTCTCAATGCCCAGCAGTTGTATATTTTTGAGGAAGAATTAACAGAAATAATCCTACCTTTGGGTGGTCTTCCAAAAATAAACCGACCTTTTCGATTATCTCAGAATAATCCAACCTTTGGGGGGTGTCTTCCAATTTTAGTCCCTAACCGGTTGGTACCTGTTGGTGACCGGTTGATTAAGTAAATCGGACACGTGTCGCTTTGTAATTGGTTCAAATTAAATTTAATTATAATTAAATATTAATTAATTGTTATTATATCCCAAATCACCTCACCACTGCCACCTCACCACCGTCACCTCTACCGCCTGCCACATCACCACAGCCAACACCTCCACCTACCACATCACCACAGCCACCACCTCCACCACATGCCACATCACCACAGCCACCAAACTTGTCACCACCCACCTAGCTTAATTACCATCGCCCTCACCACCACCACCCTCACAGCCAGCCTCATCCACACACTCACCCTCACCTTCACCACCACCCACGCCACACCTACACCCTCACCTTCACCTTAACCACGCATCACCCTCACCCTCAACCCAACCACCACCATGCACCACCTTCGCCACACCTTCACCTTCACCACGCATCACCCCCAACCAGCACCACGCACCACCTTCACCTTCGCCACACCTTCACCACGCATCACCACGCACCACCTTCACCTTCGCCACACCTTCACCTTCACCCACGCATCACCTTCACCTTCGCCTTCGCCACACCTTCACCTTYACCGCGCATCACCACCTTCACCACGCATCACCACCTTCACCGCGCCACCCTCACCTTCGTCGTCTTGCCACCAGAGGAGAGAGAGAGAAACAGAGAGAGGAGAGAGAGAAACAGAGAGAGGAGAGAGAAAAAGAAACTAGAGAGAAGAATAGGGGAGATAGAGAGCAGTGTAGGAGAGAGGAGAGAGAGGAAGAGAGATTAGTAGGCTTAGAGTAAAAAAAAAAAGGAAAACAAATATTGAAATCTAATTTTAACCGGCTGTTCAGGTTGCAAGTCATCCGGTTTATTTTAGGAAGATAAGCCCCAAAGGTCGGATTATTCTGAGATAATCGACTGATCGGTTTATTTTTGGAAGACCACCCAAAGGTAGGATTATTCCTGTTAATTTTTCCTATTTTTTATTGTGAAATTTGCTTATGTTTTCAAATTTCAAGAGCAATTACTGTATTATTCTTCTTCATTGTTTCCCTTCATTTTCGGCAGTTTTAGATTATTTAATTTTAACATTGATATGTTCAGTAGTTTAGTGATTTGGTGTTGTGGAATTBTGTATTTTGGAGTGTGAATTTTCAATTCATTTGTATAATTTGCTTGATTTTGTTACAAATTAGGGTTTGACTTTGAAGGATTTGGTTCTAATTTATTTGGGTTTTTTTCTGTTCCATTTGTTCCTGCTGTTTTGGGATCTCTACTCGCCAACTTCCTGTACGGACTATATTTATTTTGTTTACTATTGAGAAGCTCGTATTTACTTGAAAAAACGTGTCAGACAAAGAAGTTGTCGAGCTGGTCAATAACTGAATTTATCTTTTTTGCAACATATATGTTTCATTTAGTGAGCAATTTACTTTTGCTGCTTGCGCAAAATCTCAAAGGAGCCAAAGTTGAAGAGTTTACCACAGTTGGATATATTTAATTTGGATTTGTCGATTTTATCATTAGTTTAAAATATAATTGTATTTTGCTTCTGATGAGAGCAGGTTTGAGAATGTTGTTGCTGGTTTGCCATGTGATTTTGATGCACCTTACTCAGTAGCAGCAATAGCTTCTTGGCTCTGCTAATATTAAACATTATAACACTCCAACTTTTAGCTAGGACCTTAGATTAATTGTAAAGCCACCTACTAATCAATTTACTAAAGATAATTAATCTACTCAATATTAGGTCTGAATTTTTAAGGCTTGCAARGTTTTATCTGAACTGATTTCATTTTTGACAACAAGTTGTTTTTGCTCTTCTACGTGGTTGAACACGATTCAAAGTTCTTTTATTCAATTCWAGTTTTTCGATTGTTAGGTCGTGTTGCTGTTGAGCTTGATATAAAAGAGAACAAGCTAGATTGGGTATTTTCCTGATATTTGCATTTGGGTTTTTTTTAGATCATATCTAAATTCTCTGTATTTTTCATCTCATCAATTAATTTCGAACCTCACAAAACCACRTCCTATATATGCCATTTTTTGAGTTACGCAATCATTTTTTGAATGTGATTCCTTTATAAAAGTTGTAGCAGAAAAATATATGATATAGGCTCAAGAATTGTTGAATTCGGAGTTGTGTGCTATTTGTTTTATTATCTGCAAGTTTGATGATGTTGTTGTGTGTTCGCAGGTGCTGCTGCCTTATGTGGTGGTTCATGTTGCTGCAACTAGCTACCCTTCTCGTCTTCTTGCACCTGCAACCATCTTGATTTTAAGGTCAGAGCTATAATTCTTTGGAGGATTAGGGGTTCAATTGTCTGAGAGATGAGCTTTTCGAGTCCTATTTGTTGGAGTATCTCTTCGACTAGCTGTTAGCATTGTTGTAAGATTCATGATTCTTGTAATTATTAGTGGCCTCTTTCTTCACTTGTTTTTCTCTTACCTTCTTCTATTCCTATGCTCTCTTGCGAGCTGTCCTTGCTTCTCTGCAGTCATTTTTCATCATGAGGCTCCTAGTTCTTAAGTATATGATAGTAGTCATTATTTTTTTAAAATGCCTTTGTTTTCATTTATTCTAACCTTCATTGTTGAATGGGGTGGTCGTAGTCAGATAGCAACAATTGTGGCAAGTTTTTTGTCTCCTTGAATGATTTTTGGGATTTTCTATGAAATGTCCCTAGGGTTTTGCGTTTTCTACAATATACCCCTGTAAAAAATTTCGTCCACAATTGAGCTTGGATTCCGTTACACAATATAACCTTAATGACTAAATTTAACCATTCAAATTGTTCAATATACTTTATAAAAATTTTAAAAAACCAAAAAAACTTAAAAAAGGCAGCAGCCATCTTCGAAAAATAATTAAAAAATGCAGCAACCATCACAAAAAAAATAAATTAAGATAATAAAAAATTAACATTTGGTTATCACGTAGACACTTGCTAAACCTCGGGGGTATATAGTAGAAGATTTTTTTTGCAGGGGTATTTTATAGAAAATCCCATGATTTTTTTGTTGTTTGCTTCACTTGTTATTTATTATATGAGACACTATACACATATTTATGTGATTTAATTAGCATACTTATTACTTAAGTTTCACTTTCGAACATTAATGAAATTGTCATCTTATAGTTTGAAAACAAAAGCTGTTGTTTAGAGCTTGCTTAAGCTATTTAAATAATTGTTGGTGGAAACTGAGGCTCATTAAATTTTTCAGAAGAATTTCCGGAGTTTATATTTCCTAAGTTTATATTTGCTAAGTTTATATATATTAAACCTCAATGGTTCTGATTAATAAATCCATATCTTCCGGAATCTGCTTGCATATGTGTTGCTCTTTTCACTCTTTGTGCAGGTTTGGTTCGTCCTTATTAGCTTGTCATTTTGTAATTCTTATATGTAACATATATTTTCCTTCATGTGGGGAAAGAAGCTAGCTTAAGTGATCAGGTTCTTACATCACCACAAAATCTTGAGGGAAATAAGCTAGCTTAAGTGTGCAGGTTTTGACACCACCAAAAAATCTTGAGCATTTTTATTTCCTTCAGGTTTATGACTCATATTTTAAACCTTGAAATCTAGTAAATCTTGTTAGAATAATTAAATATTATTTTCTTATGTTAGGTTGTATTATGTAATTTTATTATATTTATATTTATATGTCAAAGTTTTATATGGGTTTAATCTTGATTATGGGGTTGAATGATATCCTGCAGATGATTTTATGGGGGTGCCCGAGCTGGTGCTGGTGTTTGCATTTCTTCTGCTGTTGGTCAGACACTCTGTTGGCGCTGTTCGAGTCAAACACTCGCTACTACTAGTCGTATTGTTCTACTTACGCCAGATGTTTGATTTTTAATTTTACTTTATGTAGGGTTGGCTTGCACAAGTAATCTAATCTTGGCGAACCCTTCATAGAAGGTGCACATAGAAAGGACATTGATGCAAATTATGCCTCCTTGCTAGGATAGTTGTTGGAAGCTTTTACTTTTTTAATATTTCCGAATTGGATGTATAGTTGTCATGCTTTGGCTATAATTTTTGTTTGTATATAGATTTTTTTTATTTGATATATATAATTTATTTGTTCCTGAATTAATTAAAAAAAAATGTCACTGCATCTATATTTTATTGTAAATGTCTGGTGCTTCTAATAAACTAATATTTAAAAATTTGAAAGTTGCATCTATATATAATTAGGAACAACATATCAAAATCTCCAAATGTATTTTTAAGATACAAAAATATATTGCATCTAAAAGTGGCGTTCAAGCACTAATAAATAACGATAGATTTATGGTTGCCTCTAAACATAAGTGGTCTTATTTGAAATATATATTGTCTGCCTCAAAAAAGTGACATTAGGGGCAACCTACAATTAGTAATAGCCTAATGGTTGCCTCTAAACATAAGTGTCTTTATCAATATTATTACTTGCGTGCCTCAAAATTTTGGCATTAGGGGCAACCTGTAATTAGCGACAAACTTATGGTTGCCTCTAAATGTATGTAGTTTTAGAAGCACCATGACTTGTCTTCCTCTAAACGATAGTATTAGGGGCAACCTATAATTAGCGACGGAGCAATTAGAGGCAATGAGAAAATGGCCTCTAAAGACCATTAGAGGGAATAAATATATGTTTAGATGCAATTTATGGCTGTCTCTATATGTAACTTTTCTTGTAGTGGTTGATGCGACAATGGATATCACGGATGACCTTGCACAGCAGATCGACGGTGGTCTCACACTAACGGGGAAGGAGGTGAAGGAGCGGCGTATTGTTATAAGATGTCGGTTTGCCGGAGGTCGTCATGATGAGGTTTTATACCACTAACCCTATTTCAACAAATCTCGATTGAATTAGGTGTTTGCGTGATTTTATGTGTGTTGAAGTAGCCAGATTGCAATTCATTTTGTGTGGAGACATTTTAGAATTGCTCGACTTATTTGATGTGATACAACARTGATTTAAAAATTCTATGTTTCTAATTGGCAAATTACTTTTTAAGATGTATTGAAGGGTACTTGTAAATTGAAATATTATATGTATTTGGTGATCAGTAAAAGTTGGTGTTTATAAGTTGCATACTATTCTCAAATTATTGCTTTGTCCAGAGCATATAATTAGCAGTGCACTATATGTTGATTGTTATTGTGTGGTACCCTGATTTGAGTCCTTGGTATTTAAATTACAGCGTTTAAATGTGAATTGTAGTGTGGTGTATCTTGCGAATTTTTCCCCTAAATTTAACGAGGAAAAGATAAAGTGGGTCGAAGAAATGGGCATGGGGAACCTGACTTTGTTGTACGGTGTTAAGTTGCCGTGGAAACTATGTTATTGGCTCACAACGCATGTTGATCATCCTAAAAAACCCTTGAAGTGGCAGGGTAAAATATTCCCATTGTCAAAGATTCAGGTGAACTCTGTCCTAGGTATCCCTTTGGGAGATGAAAACGGTGGTCGCAGGAAGAAAGTTCCAAAGAAGGCGGATAGTGATAGCCTGAAGGCTGCGGTTACGACGTTGAAGAATGGGTTTCTCGGCAAAGATGCAGATGAGAATGGTAACAAGGAAATTAGTCGACAACTACTGGAAGATGCACTTTTACAAAAGGATATTGGAGAAGAAGACTTTCAAAATGCGTGCTTGATTATTGCTCTGAATGATGTTATTTGCCCAACGACCATTCATAGGATATCTGCTGCAATATTACCTGTTGTGACTGTTGCCAGGGAGGCGAACCAGTATGACAAGTGTTCCTTTGTACTAGATGATCTAATTAACGCAATAACAAACTTCTCAAGTAGTTCAAATCTGATGGACTTGCTAAAGGTCTTGGGGGTTGCACAATATATTTAGCGGTCTGTTTGCTTAATGGATCTATCTGTGTATTTCTTCATTACTAGTTATTTTATTTAATGCTTTAATAGACACCCATTACTTGCAGATCTTTTATCTAGACAGGTTGTCCAGATGTCCTGTCGATTGGGGGCTAGTACCTCGTATGGAGGCCTGGTATGCTGAAGCTATATCAGAGGCAAAGAAGGCTGATGTGTTGCGTTTTGGTGACTATGGCAGCCTAGGGGTGAGTCAAATATTGTAGGATTATTTAAGGAGTATCCGTTTATTCATTTTGTCCATGTGTTAATTAATCTCAACGTATATTGGTATGAATGTAGTGTTTGGAAGCTCCTTATGGAAAGATGCAACCATTGGAACCTCTAGATACCCGGATGCCTATTCGTGGTAAGAGGAGCAATGACGTGGACTTGTCTGAAGATGAGACACCAAATCTGGGTGTTGGAGCTTGGAGTAGAGTTTTGACTAGACGACTAGTGGTTTATTCAAGTCATGCATGGCAGGAGGAAGAAAAGTGCAGGACAATCAAGTGAGTATATTCCATTGTTTGTTTCACACAAATATGAATGCATGGGTTCTATCATTAAACCTTAATCAGTAGCTGTTATATCTTTTTGTTGTGTGGTGTAATTTTTTCTCTTGCGTTAGTGTGGCAAAGAGCATAGTAAAGGATTATTAGGTTTTTGTTATGTTTGCTGGTGTTTTGTTTTTACGATGACATATACTTCATGGCAGACAACTGTAAAGCAGAACCTGACAATTAAGGAGTAGCACCGTGCCCCACTAGTGAAGATCAAGTATACAAACCGGTGACGGATTTTGAAAACATAAACAAGTGGCCTCAATAGGAGATTGTAGACATGGCAGTTGTACCCTTCGGTTCTGGCACATATGATGCTCAAGGAATAGGTAATCGATCCGGAAAAGATGTGATTTTATTCTCTGAATCAGATGTTTCAATGGGAATTTTGCTCATGGAAGACACTAATAACCCAAGTGAGGAGCCTGATGACAACAAGATTGGTGAATTCATATTTCTGAATGGCTCTGGATTCTTTCATGGTATCCACCAACAGAGTCCAGAAAGTCCTTGCAACCGTTTTGCAGATGCTCTAGGAGAAGACCCACTGGCAAGTGCATATGAGTACGATCAGAGCGTAGGAATGCGTGGAATGGATGCTTGTAGGTCACAGTTTGTGCCGCTAGGTTCTTGTGCAGGTATTTGTGAAAATCAATTCAATGTGCCCAACATGTACGGCCTCAGTACTCAGAATGCGTATGAGTTAGGGCAAAATTTGGTAGAATATGGTTTGTGGGGCCAGACTAGGAAGTAGGTCCAAGTTGGGGAGATGTATCAAATAACTGTTAATGAAGGAGGTGGAAGTGATTCGTCATCTGAAGGAGACTCATGTAGCACTCCCTCCCCTAAACGGGKCTCTAAAGGTTGGCTGTCTGATCCTATGTTACCAGAAGATGTTTCTCTATAGGTTGGTGCAACAAGTCCCCAACTTACCCCTGGAAATGGGCTTGCTTTACTTCATGGAAGTCCTACGTGGGCCAAAGACTCCTGGTTGGTCCATAGTGGAGCAAAAAGGAAGAGTAAACCCAATATCCATTTGACTTCATCCTACAAGGAAGCGTGGCGTGGTAGGAAATGTAACGTGAAGCTGGTGCGTCGTGTCAGGGAAGCCGGGTTAAATTCCATTAGGTTTGTCATTCAACTTCAGCATGTGTTCCGTTTTTGTTAGCATAATCTAATGATATTAATTTTTGATTATTTTATTTATTTTTTACTGTTAGTTTGTAGTCAGTGTTGCTAGATGTGGATGGTTTTAGTGCTACCTTAGGAGAGTGTTCAACATTGGTAACCATGGATGTGCCTATTCACTTTAATGTGAGCACGTTGATTCTTTGTTGGTTTTCATTTGTAATCCCTGACTCCCTTTGATAAAAAATTTATTTGTACCTACATGTTTTGGTAGTATGTAAGGGTAGCAGCGCAACTATATCATAAGGTTTGGGAGAATTATTATACTGGTCGATCCCAGAGGGTAATGTTAGACCCGGATTTTGGGGTAAGTCAATTTAGGACCATATTATTTTACCTAAGAATGTCATATACGTTTCTGTTAATGTTCTTACTTCTTYGTAACCACGTTTATTATGTTTTGGTTGAGTGACCTTAGTTGTCTGGTGTATTTAATGATTATGTTCAAGGTTTTGATTCTATAACTTTGCCTTAGACCACCGTTATCTGACTGTCGGATGGTGAGTCCATTACAGAAGACCTAAAGCGGCACTGTTCTTCTCGCTTGGCTGAAATTAATCCGGGCAGGGTGAATTTGGTTAGATCTTGTGAATGACTTCCTATGTTTAGTTTCATTTTTACTTTATACGAGTATCATTGTGTAAGTGTGGTACTGGTTATGAAATGGTGCTTGTAGATTTTTGCTCCAGTTCTTGAGGATAGCCATTGGTGGTGCATTTTATTCTCCATTCATGAAAAGGGCATATGTGTTATGGATTCCCTACACATAATAATGGCTCACCAGCATCACCGGGATTCTACCATGAAATTGGTACGTGGGTTTTTATCATATGTTGAGTGTGTTCGATCCTATCTGGTTTCTAACAGAATGCTACACTGATGTAGGCTAAAGCGGTCGATGAACTACTGGACTTTGTTCATCCTAATAGGGACTCGACTAGCTGATGTACTACCTTTACAGTGTTCTCCTGGGATTTCTAGTTCATGGCCACATGCGTAACTTATCTGTTTCCATTTTTTGCATCCTGTTCTTATTAGGTGGTATGTCTGGAAATATAGCTCTGAACCAAACTTAAACCTGTCAGGTCTAATACTGGGATTGAAATGCTTCTCGTTGTTAAGTCACTTGCCGATAGAATTAAGGAAGTGATTGAATTGGTACGTGCAAATTGATATTGAATTGATTTGTTTAACTATGTGCGTACAAGTATATGGTTGTTGTGGTTGATGCATGCTTTTCACGTTGGGCAGAATGATGTTAGTTGCGAAGTTGGTGAGCTCTTGCATGAAGATGTCAATTCCATATTTAACAAGAAGCGTTCACGCGCAAAGACTATGGCTAAAAGTAATGTTGAGATCTGAATATGTTTAGGATCGGGAGTATAATCTGTTTATACTGGCAACTGTTTGGACATATTCATGTCAGTACTAAAGTTTTTGGTTATTCAGAGAGCCTTGTTGTTTGGTCATAATTTTTTGGCCATGCCTACCACATGATAGAGCAGTTGTATATGAATATCTAACCAGTATGAATTCTAGATTAGCCGATTGAACTACTTACATCAAGCTTGGATTGGCAAGTTAAACTTTTTGAATCTGAAGGAAAACCTGTAGGAGGTTTTGTGGTTCCGTTTTTTAGAAGGTTTTTAAAAATTGTAGATTTGTAGCAAAATTTTTTTTGTACGAAAATGTACCTTGGTATTGTATACATAAGGAAATGTATGTCCTGAATTGAGTAGCCAAATGTGGCAGGCTCAATTAATAATACAATAATTTTTTCTCAGAGTGATTGGTTTCTTGAAATATGAATGATTGTATTGTTGTTCCATTACCTATTAAGTGTTGTTATCTGTTGATGTTTATGGTTAATTAATGTTTAATACTATCCAATCAGTTAATGTGTTCAACCTGTGAAATGTTCTCACTCAAATTTATTATGCATCTTTTTCCAGCAGAATGGTTGCAAGTGATTTTTTTTACATATTGTTACACCATTCCCTATATACGTTCCAGAAGAGGAGAATTATCCAGTGCAAGTATTACTAATGCAGTAGTCCAGGTGTATGTTTATCAACCCACAGTGTTTTCCAGGTTCCAGGTGTGAGTTCATCAACCTATGGAGTTTTTCATGTTGCTCCATTTTCAGTTTTGTATTCTTTTTCCTTGTGTGAGTCCTTCCTTCTGTTTCAGTTGTGTATTTTTTTTTTCATCTGTATGTCTGCTTCGTTTGTGTTCTGGTTATTGGGAATAATTCATTTGTGTTAATCAAAATGCTCAGTCTTGCTAAACCAAATAAATTGAAACTGTATTTTTATTTATGGGGGACTTACATAATAGGTCCACTCTGTGAACTTACAAGAACTAATCTACTTCTCATTAACATCTCCTATAACATCATATACGCCCAACGACCCCTATGCTTACAATCTCATACTCAGTACTACCAATGCTCTCTGTTTTCATTAGTTACATGAAATTTCTTAATCCATTGTGCATCTCTGTTGTGGAATTCCTTTGTAAGCAAACACCTTAGTGACAATCTTTTTTCCCAGTGACGACCTACCCCTGGTTTAACAAGTCGGCCGTTTGTGCCAAAGGTTAGTGAAGTAGGCGGTCCGTAGTTGTCAACAACCATGTCAGTGACAACAACGGCCAGACAGTACTTCTTGGCCATTAGACGATCTAGGGCAAATCCCAAGGATTTAATTACTTGTGCGCGGTCTAGTAACCTAGAAATTCTGTTGGGGAAATGATGAGTGACGAAGCAATAGATCCCATCTACCACGAGAAGTTTGTAGTTCTTCTGAGATGCAAATTCCTTTTTCAGTTCCTTGTCGACTTCATCCACCAAGTTTAGCAGTTCCCTCGGGGTGCTTCCAGTCTTTTTAGTCAGGTCGCTGGCTGCCTGGCCAATAGAGACTGGATGCCTAGGATTCATAAGTTGATTCAACCTCCTAAAAGGAAATGGAACCAGGAAACTAATATAAAATGCTGAAGAACATATACCCTTACAATGCAGAGGCAAAAATGAAGTTGCAACTGCCTATATGCATAGTTGTGTCTTCCCCATTGCAAATTCTTTGCAGTTCATTGCAGTTCGTGTGAATGTGTGTGGGTGTAGTAGTGTCTGGAAGGGTTGCTTCCATGGTTAGGAAGAAAATGTCTCCTAACAGACAGGGTTTTCTTTTGGGCTCTATAATTCATATGGCTAGGTGGGGATATTTATAATGCGGAGGGGGTGGGTATTGTGGAGGGATCTTTCCTTGCTGAATTTAGAATATTGTTCTTTGCTATTTACAAAATGACTAATAAAATTTAGCCAACTACACAAGAACACGGGGCTGTTTGTATGTTGAGCTATATGTACTCTTGATGGGGGTCTCCACTTGATGCACTTAGGTATTTAAATTCAAAGATTTAATAATGATATGCACAAACAAACATAACCCCAACATTACAAGCACATTACATTAATACAACATACAACAAGCTACATTTATGCCACAATGTAGCCATACTTAGGTCAACAAGAGAACATTATTACGAAATTGTAGTTTAAAACCCTCCAAGAAAATAAAAAAATTCCATTACAACACAATTACACAACAATAAAATTAAAAACGACAGTCGAAAAATTGAAAACTTAAAAACGACAGACCCAAACAAGAGAGAGCCCAAGCAATTGAGTTGGTACAGTCTCCACACTTATAGCTTTCATTCTACATCACTCCCACCACTGGCATCAGTGACTTCAGTCACCTTTTCTTTTCCTGCCCACCCAACAAACTCATAGGCTACAGCTTGTAACAAATTGAAACATTAATACGATACTGTAATCAATTAAAAATGAAGAAGTAATAACGATTCAGACTTACCACTACTCTAACAATGAGACGGGCAGGAGACATTGGATTTGTTGTGATTGTGGGTGTTGAGTCCCTTAGGTTTTGAATGACGAGAAACCATTACAGGAAACAGGACACTTAATTGTGAATATAGTTGGTTTTGGGAAACAGCTAATTTAGGATACTTGTTTCACTAAACAAGTTAATACTCATTGTGTATGCATTGAAACTAACTTGTTACAAGGAACAACTGAATATACACAAAGCTCATATACTGGTCCAGAACCAGCAAGAGCTGTTTCCTTGACTGTTATGCTGAAAAACAGTCAT
>SNQN01013691.1:0-12511 GCA_008642245.1 Bassia scoparia | reverse complement strand
TATTTATCATTGTTGTATTGTGTCATTGTATTCTTTCTCTTTACTTGTTTTGTCTAAGAGTATTGCTGAAAATCGTTTCATTCAAATATCCTTGCTCAAGTTATTTTTCTTTTTAATTTACTAGCTTGAAAGAATATCAAGTTGTTCTGCATGGAATAATTCATTTTGCTGCAATATATCATGAGTAGTATGGTCGCTGCWAGAAATTTCATGGCTTTAAAAGGCTAATTTCGTGGAGAACTTGTTGTAATATTGTCGCCGCAGCTTGCTGTTGATATGCAGAGGTTTTTATGTTGTATTCTAGCTGCAATGAACGTTAGTTACTGCTGTGTATAGGGGCTGTTATGGGTTGCTTACTGCAGGTTGTTATAACTATATGTTTGTGCCAAAAACCTCATTTGAATCGATACAAATTCGAAATCTGCCAAGCATAGAAATCTGTTCAATGTCTTAGTAAACTTGCTTGAAATCTGTTCAATGTATGTCATTAGTTYCAATCCATTTGAGTATGATTTATTAAAGGGTATTGTTACAGTACTTGTTAGTTGATTTTGTTAGCTTTGGTGTTAGTTAGTTAATTTTGGTTAAACACTTTTGTTTAGTTGGTTACTGTTGACAACGAAAGTCTACTTCTTTTTAATGTTTTACATTTGATGATATTGAGTATATGGATTATTGTTTCTAAATGCTTTCAAGGTCACTTGTTCTTTGTGTGTTTAGAGTTAAAAAGTTGGGAATTGCTCTTTGATTTGCCTTGTACATTTGGAAACTAGCTACTACTTCTCAAACTATAATTACCTTGCTGGCCATAAACATGCTGTTGTTGGTGCTATGTCTTAGATGCCTGAAAACCCGAGGGAGTAAGACCTCGTACCTGCTGCTGTAGCTGCTTTGAAGCGACTTCTATTCTCTTTTTCAGTGCATGTACTTACTATAATATCTCTTTTATGCAGATGAGAATTAACTTATGGCGTGATAATGGAATTATAGGATACTCATCAGCATTCTGTTTTTTGGAGAGTCATCAGTCTTCAGGGCTAGAAAGTTTGTACATTTAGTTCCTTGGCTATAGTTCTTACCCCCAACTATCTATTTTATGCTTTCGAAACTTATTTTCGTGTGATTGGAATTCCAGTTTAGCGTAGCGATAGAATTATGAAACTTCTAATGTCTACATGTGTAATCATATATTTTTCAATAATACTATATTTTGTACAGAGCATAAGGATTCATTAGTGTTATAATTATATTGATTTTTTTTTAAATTCCGGCAAACTTAATTGCGGTCGCACTTTAACTTTAAGGTGCTGGACGTAAATAGCTTTTTTATCTCTATCGTATTTGGCAAGTTTATTTGCGTCGCACTTTAGCTTTAGGCGCGGGAACAATTAAAGCTTTTTTTTCAAGTTTTGGCAAAGTTTTTGCGCTCCCACCGCCTTTAGCTTAGATGCGGACACAAATAGTCAGGTTGAGTTTCATTTTGCGTGACCCTAAGGCGTCGATGTCCATTCCCTTGCTTAGCTATAGGTGCGACCGCAAATAGATATCTGCATTGATCAGTTTGCGTTGAGGCTTCTGCGTCGTCTAAGTGCGACGCAAAATAGGGTTTAGGGTGCGACGCACATAGAGTTTTTGTACTAGTGGGTGCGAACAGTACTGAGCTGTAATACCTTGCATTTCGAGGTCAACAAAGTCGTGAAGAGAGATCTGGAAAACTACGAAGAAGGCATAGAACCTTGAGCAAGAATCCGCTACTCGCCGAGGCTAAGTTGTCGCGCTGAAGCTTGAAAATGTGAGAATGTGAGAAGAGAAGTGCGAAGCGAGAGTGATTTTTTAGAGAGAAGTCAGAGCTTAAAAAGTCCCTCTCTCTCCACTTCAAGGGGTATTTATACCCAGCCTCACCGTTCCTCTCCCCTTCTTCTTCAAATTTGAAATGGAGAAGGGAAATGAGCGGGAAGGCCATTGGCCACCTGGGCTGCTGCCACGCGAAATATGTTTGGGCATTGGAATTTCTTGGCCAGGCACCACCACTCAGGGCCACTTCCAAGGCAAAAAAAAAAGAAGAAGAGCAGAGAATGTTTGATTTATGGTTTTTTGTCCAAAAGTGGTAAATATTGTAAAATAAGATCAAACACCTGTAAATCCAACGAGTTAGAGGGTCTTTGGGGGCAAATGATGTGCGCACGAAATAATCTGTCCCGTTGTCCTCCAAATATTTGGGTAAGCGATCCACGGGCAACCTACTTAAATTAAAATTAATCCTGGACTGAAATGGGAGGAGAACCGACGTTTTACATTGATAACCAGTTTAGTAAGGAACACAAGGAAGCACGGATGGATGACAAGTGTCACCTATCCAAGGGTTGCCTTGGTTTTTGACGGATTGCCTATATATACCCCGAGAAACCGCAATTATGGCACCTACATTCTCCTAGCATCAATTGCATACAACTTCCAACCAACTTGAGAGCATCTCTCACCACTTTCTCTCTCTAGCTTGGCACTTTTACTCCCTTAAACCCGTACTTACTTAAGCATCGGAGGGGAGATAATCCAAATAGGATTATTCTCCTTTGTGAAGGTGCCAGGCCAACTTTGAGGTGCCAGGCCAACTTTGAGGTGCTAGGAGTAAGAAGCAAGCAAACGTTGACCAGGAGGCCGGAGATAGCCAAGAGTCGTGTTTTGTCCAATAGAAGGTCAGCTCTCCCGAGGTAGCATTAAAGGGAAGCCTTCACCCCTCTCTCAACCCAGAAGYTAGGGAAATCTTATAGCCAGGACACGTCATCCCCAAATTACTTGCTACAACAGGGTGGTTTGCTCTTTTTACACTAGGTTATATGTACACGTAATGCATGCTTAATTTTMTGAAATCATGAAAATTGTACTCCGTAAATAGTTTGTAGGGTGTCTCTTCGGACTTTRAATTGAACTGATGCTTAGTCCAATCCATCAATTCAATCCAATCYGAACTAAATTTGGACTTCATTTTCTAGTTCAAATCCAATCCAAAATGTTCAAAATCCAATCTGGTCTAATTCAAATTAATATCTCAAAATCYGAATGCAATCCGATCTAATCCAAATTAATAATTAAAAAAATCACTTAAGAAATTCATAAAATAAAATRTAAARTAAAATCTAATTAATTAATTAAAAAACTAGGTTCATTACAAATAATAAATCTACACAACAACCAATTGATTATTGATGTAGTGGTGATTGGGACTGCACTTGGTAGGGAGAACCTGTGTTCGATCCCCCGCAACAACAATTGAGAGGGGACTAAAACTTAACCACCCAGAACTGATCCCCGAATTTGGATTAACCCAAAGGATGAACCGGGTGACACACCAAAAAAAAAATCTACACCGCAAAATCACAACTTTAAGAAATATGTGTTGATCGACATAAAACATAATAAAGGAAAGTCCTCATTTCTTCAACACAAAATATAGCAAGGTCTTCAACACTAGTATTAATTATTAAGGTTTACAATATTTCAAAACTAGTATTAATTATTAATAGAAAAATCCGAATTTTAAAATTTTTGAGTCCGAATCTAATCCAAAATGAAAAAAGTCCAATCCATATACTCCCTCCATTCCTTGAATTTCCAACCATACATTATTTGTGTGTTAAATACGAAACTAATATAATATGAGAAATGGGGTTAGAAAGTAGATTTAGATTGGATAGAGAAACAAAAAAAATTGCATTGTTGAATACACATGAGTGTAGTGCAAGTGGTATATGGGTTCCACATGGTGGACCAGCACAATTAAAAAATAATATGAGTGTCCTAAATAGAATAAAGTGGAGTGATAGAAATTTCATGGAACGTCCATATGAGGGAAGTGGTAGGAATTTCATGGAACGGAGAGATTAGTTTGGACTTCGGATTGGAGTCTAATAGTGAACACCCCTGATAGTATTGACAGGCTGTCGCGTACCTATCAAAAATACCTATCAAGACTAACTATGCGCGTATGGGTAACAGGATCGTATCACGAAGAAGCAACAATCATCTAATTGAATTAAAGCATCCAAACTAATAAAGAGTCTTCGATTTGAGTTTGTATCGAACTATGACTAACAAGATGATTAATTGAAAGGATTAAACTATATAATTAAGAATCTGGGGCTATGGTTCACTATAGCAGTAATTAGCAACAATTTGGCATCAACAGTTCATAACAAGCACAAACAAATAGGATCAAAGTTCTTTCGAATCAAATGAACAATAGAACTACTCCTAACCGTATCTCTCGACCTAGGATAGTCTCGTTCTACCTATTGACGTTGATTTTGTGTTAAGTCTCAATCGCTAGATCTAGAGACTCGTGACTAATCAAATTAAGCAATTAAGTCGGGCCCTATGAAATTGATTAACATAAAGAACAATCTAATAGAAATTTATTGATTGCCAAGTCAAGAATCGAATCAAGCCAAAACATGCCAATCATATTGCTATAGATCCCTAATCGCCTAGAAATTGAACTATCACTCATATATAATTAAACATGAAAATGGCGATTGGGGAAACATCATTAAAAGCATAAACAAATTAAAACAATACTAGAATAGATTAAGGGAAAAATAATTACCAAAGGCGCAAAAGAGTTGATGAATAATTGACAATCTTTATTCAATTCCAAGTGAATAGCAAACTAGGTTCTTCTTCCAACAATACGTAATTGAGTTTTTGAATTGATATAATATAATCCAAGGTGATTTACAAAGTTAGGATTTCTCCTTAAATACTCTTGATTTTCTGAATTAAATGAGCTGCGAAATTACAAAAATGCCCTTGCAATTAAAGCCAAAACAAATCAGAAATCAACCGATCAAACCGACCTCAAACCGATCGGTTTGGGAAGGCTTACCGATCGGTTTGCTTTGCCATCTGATCGGTTTGAGCTATCCTCTTTTGCTTAGCTTATTTCCGCTTAATCCAAGCCTCGTGCTACTCCCGTAAAGCTTCGTAGTGTCTTCAATCATCCCAAAATCAATCCAAAAGTTATGAATAGATCCTGAAACTAATAAAACACTAATACACAATATTAGTAGCAAAAAGGCCTTAAGGAGGCCAAATCAACCAAAAGGACAAGAGAATGAAAGGGATAAACACATATATTAATACAATACATCAAGTATATTATGTAGTTACTTACTTTGTCCTCCTTAGACCAATGATATTACTATATTGCAATTGGTTCAATTCTAAAGAACAACTGCCTTAAACAATGCTCTAGAATCTCAATTTGTTACGTCAGAGCACCTATTTTTGCCCAAAACACCCTTTAAATAAATTTAATTTCAAAATAATTTTAACTTTTAGAACATTTTCTAGAATTTTTCTAAGCATTTTTGCAATTTTCGAATTTCCGATAATTTAATGAATTTTGCGAAAATTATTAAATTATATCAAATAGATCCAAAAATTAAAAATTTTGACACAAAATACTAGATTGACAAGGAATTTTAATATTTTTTCCATAATATTTCGACCAGTGCATAAATATTTATGAATTTCTTAAGCAAAACGCGAAATCGAGCGAAACAGAGCATTCCGGAAGCTTCTGGAACCTTCCAAGCTCGTGGATTGCTCCCCAATCATGTCCACATCATTCCCCTGCTTGCTATGCACGGCTCTTGACTTCACATGACACAAATCAATTTTACAAAAAAAATAAAACCGACAAAAAGGAGAAAATAAAGCAAATTTTTGGCAAGGTTTTTGGGAGCTAGAAACCGCACTTGGGCACAAAAATGCCCACCTCACGTGCTCCCACAATGAGATAGGGCTATAAATAGGATGCTTTAGCTTTCGTTTCATACGTTTGGAGTTATAACGAAGTTTCGGCGACATTTCTCTCAAAACACTCTGAAAAAACTACAATTTTGATTTCAATTGTCTTTCAAAAACTCTACTAAACTTGTTTCAAATTCAATACATATTTAAACACATTCAATACATTCAATACAAGAGATCTAGGCATTCGAGTGTTCGTTCAAGGATTGTTTCGGCACGCATTGTGGTATTAGGGCTGCGTAACAAGTCCTCAACCGTTTACTGAACACGACCTGACCTGAAATAAGGCGGTTTGGGTTTCGATTTTACTCCTTTTAATTAAATGGGTTGACCTGATTTAACCGTTTAATTAACGGGTTAGGTTAAGTTGGATTTCCAACCCGAAAAACCTGTCTAAACCCACTTAATTAAATGGGTCACTTCAGATCAAGTCAACCTGACCTGACCCATGACCCAAAACCCGTTTATTGATGATGAATAACCCAAATTTATTTTAATGAAATTGGGCCAAGCCCAAAAATATGAAATACAAACAAAAACCCTATTTTTCCCAAGCTGATTCTACTTTTTACTCAAAGTCTCAAAGTTCTAAACTGTCAAAAGAACACAAAACCCTTTCTTCTTCCTACGCTGAGTCGYAGAGTACGCTCCCACAAGTTGCTCATCAACTCTTTCTTCTTCAATTCATTCATAGATCTRAAAGGTAAGAAGTCAAAAACATGTTTTTTCTTATTTAATTTTCTTTCAAATTCTTTTATCTTCTTTATTTTCCATCTTTTAGTTTTGTTAAATTAGTTTACTTATTAATTTTTATTTTGCTCACTTTCGAATTTTATTGCTCCATTTCTGTTCGTCTGCATTGCTTGATTTCTTGACGAATTCTGTATGATTTTCGAATTTTTGATTTTTGTATGATTTTCGATTTTCGTCTGCATTGCTTACTTTGTCTTCTTTGTGTGTCCTGTAACTCCTGTTTATTGTAAGCAATGGAATAAAGAATAATTATAGCCATAGAGTTTCAAGTAATTGAAGCAATGGAATAAAGAATAATTATAGCCATATGTGTGTCCTGTTTATTGTAAGCTGTTGGTGATGTACATGTACATATTCTTATTGCTTTGTTGATGTGTATGTAACATACTTCTCCTGATTTTTTATATTTCGATTGAGATGTTGACTTTCKTTGTTTCTTTTTCCAGTGATGGCTCAACAAGCATCCAAGCCCATCTCCAAGTCTCCTAGCCCTATTGTTGKAAGCCCTGAACTCTCCTCCGTGTTCTAAGTATTATTACCTATTTTCAGATTTTGTGAGCTACCACTGATGTAATTAATGGCTTTTGGAGCCCAATATTTTGCAAACAATCTTTAACTATTATGACTTGTTAGCTTTTATTTGAATTATGTCTTTAAAAGGCCTTATGTTTTGCCAAGTTTGAAGTATGAGTTGTGTTTTAAAATTGTAATTGGTTTTATTTTGCTACTGGCCTACTGCCTAATGGAAAGTTGATGAATTTTYGATATACACAGGTTTATTTTTGAGCTTTTGTTTGATTACTTGTTAAGTTAAAGATTCTGATTATGAAAACTAAAACAAGTCATTTTGGGTACACATCAAGTCAACCTGATCTGTTACAGAYCAGGTTTGGGTTTTAATTTGCAACCCAATTATGAATACAAATCAGGTTCGGGTTYAGGGTTCCCCAATCCGTTTATACTCAACSCGGACCTGACCTGACCTGATYTGTTAAGCAGCCTTGGTTGGTATACTCTATGAGGCCCCAAAACTCATAAAACCCATCTCCCTTTCTCTTTATTTCTTCTTTGTTTTTGTTTACTTTTATCACTATTAATCATGTAATATTGAATAATCAACTATTTGACATTAATTAGCATGTACTCCCTAAATAATGTTTTCTTTTCTTTCAATATTATTAGGAAAAATTGGGATAAATACCTAGTTTCGAGGCCATTTTGAAAATAAATACCTACATTTAATTTTATTTTACTTAAATACCTACATTTAATTTTATTTTACTTAAATACCTACATTCGACGTTTTCTTTAAATTTCGGTACCAACTAACGTTTTACCCTTATGAGTTAACAGAGCAGTTGAAGGAGTGGGGCCCACTTGTTTGCTTTTTTTTTTYCYTTTTTTTCTTCCTCTTTCTTCGTTCACGTACTCCATTACCATTACTCCTCTGCTACCATTTCATTCTCTCTCCTCTGCTTCCTCCTGTCCTTCTCCCCCTCTTTTTTTTTGTTTCATTTAGGACGATGTATTGTGCATGGTATGGCAGTTATTTCATGCATAAGTATATGGACACCTTCTTTCTCTCCTCTGCTACCATTACCATCAACTTCTACTTTAATTGTCACAATTGTTGGGGATTCGTAGCAAGCCACTACCACCCCATCCACCACACTCCACCCAATCCACACCATCGCCAGTACCAAAAATCAGCTTACCAAAATTGGAGCAAATCGAAAAATCAACCCAAAATAAAAAATTACTAAAAAACAAAAATTAAACCACAAAATCAAAATTCAATCAAAAACCTTGAAAATCAAATAAAAATACCAAATTGGAGCAAAATCGAAAATCAACCAAAATTGAATAAATTAACCCAAAAATTCGAAAATTTAAACCCAGAAATTTACACAAACAATCGAAAAATTAAACCAAAAAAAAAAGAATATTTAACCAAAAAATCGAAAATTGAAACACAAAAAACGAATAATTATACCCAAAAAATTGATGCTACCACTTATTTTTGTTCACCTTAGCTTGCACAAAAATCGAAAAGGAGAGGCTTTGGTACGCGAGAGGAGAGAGCGATGAAGGGAGATGCGAGGCGACAACGACGGCGACGAAGGTGAGAGGAGGGAGGCGACAACGACGACGACGAAGGTGAGAGGGAGGGAGGCGACGACGACGGTGATGATGTTGATGAGGGCTGATGATGATGATGATGATGTTGTTGTTGTTGTTGATGATGTTGTTGATGGTGTTGAAGTTGTTGCTGTGTAAGAGGGGAGGGGAGGAAGAGAATGCAATGTCGTGAATTGTGATATGAGAGAGAGAAGGAGAGGGTTTAAGCCCTTTAAGGTTAAAAAGAAAAGAAAAGGGGCAGATTGGTAATTTCGTTGAGCAGTTCTGTTCTTCATTCCGTTAGTAGGTAACCGATTTTTAAATTTTTCGACGAATCTAGTATTTAAGTAAATAAAATTGAATCTAGTATTTATTTTCAAAATGGCCTCGAAACTAGGTATTTATCTCCATTTTTCCTATTATTATTATTATTATTATTATTATTATTATTATTATTATTATTATTATTATTATTATTATTATTATTATTATTATTATTATTATATTATTATTATATTATTATTATTATTATTTATTATTATTATTATTATTAATTATTATTATTATTATTATTATTATATTTATTATTAATTATTATTATTATTATTTGCTTCGATTTCTTCATTAAATAGCAATTTGCGGCGGCAATTCAATTTCAAATCTAACTCTTATTTTTGTTTTGTTTTTGGATAGCATTCGAGGTAAGTCATGTATATTCTTCTTCCTATTCTTGTTATATTTTTCAATCACCTTTATTTTGTTAATTAAACACCTTGTTAATTGCTTGTCAGGTCTAATAAGATAATTATGGACAAACGATTTAGGATCCTTGAATCTTGACCTATTCAAAGCGACAACAATTAATAGTCTTTACATGAATAATCAATTCACCTAGTAACTACTATGGATTATACATAAATCGTGTTGTTTATTATTACAATTGGTGAATTTGCAATGACACGAGTAGAGACCGCTAGTTGCGGGGGTGTTGTGCACTACTTCGCCCTTATTACTAGGGATGAGAAAAAACATGGGTACCGGTCTGGTACCTAGAACCGTTCAGGAACCGAACTAGTTGGATCAATACCGGTTCCAAAAATGAGGAACGGTGGTGATCGGTTCGGTACGAAAATTTTGGAACAGGTACCGGGTATCCGGCACCACGGTTTTATAACCAGTACAAGTAGCTGGTTATGACTTGTGAGTTTATTAAAATACATTTGTCTAAGGTCAAAAAATCCAAATTATATAAACTATAGAAATTTGAGAATACTATTGTATAAGCATTGTGTTTTTGTGGCCAAATACACATGTACAAGTATGAAATTAGCTAGGTAATCTTTGCCTTTTACTTATTTTTATTTTTTAAAAATCTAACCGGGTAACAGTTCCCAGCGGTTTCGGTTCCGGTTCCAAAATTTTGGATCGGTCCAACTTCCGCGGGTACCGATTCCATTATTAGGAACGGTCGGTTCCGATTCTGGTTCCACCCAAAATGACGGGTACCGCTCTTGCTCAACCCTACTTATTACCCTTATCCTCCTAATCCAAACCTCGATGCACGACCAAACATGGAAGCCTTCGCTTACTTATGCAATTATAGGCAAGACACAAAACAATTCGCAGCTTCCGAAAGAAGTGCGGTGGCGACTTCCTTTATTCGATTTCGAGTATCCACAGTCTCGCATGTTCAACATATTGATACTATGCAAAATAGCAAGAATTCAATTCATCGCAATACGATGTGTCCGAGACTATCCTGCAGGGCAGAGGGATTGGATCTGATCCGACCCGATGACGCCCCGACACACCGTAATTAGGAAAAGTGGCTATAAGTTGAAACTTCTGAATCATATACATGATGTCTTTCAAGTGTCTAGTTGAAGCTTTTAAAGGAAACTTGTCTGCATCATCCAATACCAGAGTGGATGCTATAATTCTAATGTTAGCCAAGTTTTGCGCTTTGGCAATTCTGGGTAGAAAACAGTCAAACATCACAACAATAATGCAGCCATTCAATACCTTGTTCACTGGCATGTTGTAACCACAGGGTACTTGGGAGAGAATGCTTTGTGTCATTTGAACCTCTCTATGCTCAGTTAATATTGAAATTTAGGAGTATTCTTATACCACATGCTTATTTGTTAGGGGCTAGTTGTGTATTTTAGTTTGTTAGTTGGTTATAACTAACGCTTATTTCACATGATAAAATATACCACTCTGCTTTTATTAATGAATAAACAATCACAATTCTTTTTTTCGTTTTTTTCAATTTACTTTTCCTCTTTCTCTCCTAATGGAGGTTGTTTCTTAAAACAACCATCGCTGTGTATCGTTCTTTATTTTCCATTTTCATTTTTGAGAGTTTTCGAACAGAAAAAATTGTGTCGTCTTTATTGATTGACTCATTTTAACAACTTTTCAATTCACATGACCCAAAATAATTGAGTTGAATTTATTTTTTTACAAATACTTTGTATACAACAACAGACCGATTATAACACACATTATGTTGCATATTAGATGATTTATTTTAAACTCGCGTCATAGCAAACTTTCTTATACATCACTTATTTAAAAACACATTTTATATTAAATTATAATTGAGAGTGCGTTAAAAGGAATTCGTGACATTAAGTTAAGTTGAATACATAAAAAAGTTGAAAAACGTATTTTCATGATTAAAAACAATGAACTAATGAAAAAAAATGAGGTGATTGCTTGTTTTTTATTTCTTTGTTTTTTTTGTAATGTAATGCTAGAAAAACTTGATTACAAGTGCGATGGATCATGGAGGTTCTATTACTTAAGGTCAAGCTAGAAATATGTTTAACAAATCAATTTTAGAGAAAAAAGAGATCAAAATCGAAGAAATGTAGAATTACTTTTTGCAACTAAAAAAGAGAGAATTATTTTTCGTTTTTTATAACTGTGACATGAAAGTATATGATTATGTAACCTAAAAGTGAATCCCTTAGGGTATATATAGACRTATAGTGGGAAAAATTTCACATAARCCTCTTATATTGTRACAAGTGTCACAATATAAAGATTGTTGGCTTGAGTTAATTTGTTTTACTACCTTTACATTATATAATTTAAAATTACTTGTATTTGCTTGTTATATTTCCAATTTGTACACTTATCATTTTCTATTAGTCTTCCTAACTTACTTATTGATGACGGACACATGGCCTCTAATCATTATGATCCATAGATTATAATGTAAGATCCTTTGACATTTGATTGGATTACATTTTGACACATGACTTGTTTAGATTACTTGCATGATTAACATGTGTCCTTGTGTGGACATACATGTCAGGTCAGTAGTTGTTGATGGTGCGTGATTGTGGCAATGCGTGGTTAAAAGTYAAAACATAAAAGTATGATACGGAGTATAGAAAGTAAAGGTATAGTAGTATGTTACGCAATCAACACACTAAAAAAGAGGTGAACTAAGTTGTTTTTTCACACAACGTTTATATCTTCCTCAATTTATTCGAATTTTGTTTGTTGATTCCTAATTTTTTCCGTTCCATTTAGATCATTTTTTGAAACACTTTAAAAATATGGGATCACTATGGKTAAATTAAAATTTTGAAATTATATAAAAAAAACAAACATACTCTGTTCTTCGTAACTGAGTTTGTTGTTGGAAATTCTATACAAGTATATAAAGTTTTAAATGGATTAAATGGGCCAACATGTTTAATCAGTTCTAGTCAAAGATACAAATTTAATTCAACACTACATATTTGATAACTTCAATCAACATTCTTCTATTGAAAGAGTGTGTGGAACGTCCAAATTTTTAGGCCTGAGCCAT
>SNQN01013689.1:0-12514 GCA_008642245.1 Bassia scoparia | reverse complement strand
GTATTTTCTTCACAAGCCTGATGCAAGTAGAGTATCTATACCGTATAAATTACGGTATACTTGTACAATACTCGTTCTGACAAAAGTACTTTTGTACTTTTGAAATACTATTCACCGGGGTTAAGGAATGTTTCCGAAACTCAGGCATTATGAACACCCGGATCTGTGATCCGAGGTTTTGCTCGTCACAAGGGCTTGTTCGCCCATAAGATTATAGAAGCTAAATTTTCGAAGGAATGTTTTTCTTCCACAAGAATAACTCTAGGATCGCCGAATAAATATGACCTGGGGTTTATTCAATGGACGCTTAGGAAACCAGAAGTTTCCTTTTCCTTGTTTCTCGGATCGCCTAGATAGGGTAATCCGAGATAATTTATCCTAAACGCCCTAGGCTTGAAACGCCTAGGGGTTTTATTTCTTTATTTCTCGGATCGCCCAGTTAGGGTGATCCGGGGCAGTTTGTTTTTAAACGCCCTGAACCTAAAACGCCTCGGGGTTTTCATTTCCTTATTTCTCGGATCGCCCAGTTAGGGTGATCCAAGGTAGTTCGTTTTTGAACGCCTTAGGCTTAAAACGCCCAAGGGTTTCAACATTTTATTTCTCGGATCGCCCAGTTAGGGTGATCCGAGGTAGTTTGTTTTTAAACGCCCTTGGCTTAAAACGCCTTGGGGCTTCATTCCCTTATTTCTCGGATCGCCCAGTTAGGGTGATCCGAGGTAGTTTGTTTTTAAACGCCCTAGGCTCAAAACGCCTTGGGGCTTCATTTCCTTATTTCTCGGATCGCCCAGTTAGGGTGATCCGAGGTAGCTTGTTTTTAAACGCCCTAGGTTTGAAACGCCTAGGGGCTTCAATTCCTTATTTCTCGGATCGCCCGGTTAGGATGATCCGAGGTAGTTGTTTTTGAAACACCCTAGGTTTAAAACGCCTAGGGGCTTCAACATTTCATTTCTCGGATCGCCCGGTTAGGGTGATCCGAGGAAATTCGCTTTGAGCGCCTTAGGTTTGAAATGCTTTGGGGCTGCAAATCCTTCTTTCTCGGATCGCCCAGTTAGGTCAATCCAAAGTGATTTGTTTTAAACGCCGGGGGTTTGGAACGCCCAGGGAATTCAATTCCTTATTTCCCGGATCGCCTAGTAAGGGTAATCCGACAGAGTATGTTTCCAAACGCCTTGGGTTTGGAACGCCCCAAGGCTCTAATACTTCATTTCTCGGATCGCCTAGTTAGGGTGATCCGAGGCAGTCAATTCTAAACGCCTTAGGCTTAGATCGCCTAGGGGCTGCAAATCCTTATTTCTCGGATCGCCCAGTTAGGGTGATCCGAGGTAATTGTTTCAAAACGCCTTAGGTTCTGAACGCCTAAGAACTTACAACACTTACAGGGGCTTGAAAATAACATGACCCAAACTGTATTTTTACCTAATCTATCTGAAGTTAGGGGCTAAAATCCTAAATATAGGATTTTTGTATTTATAACTTCGGATAGATCAGGAAAATATTTAAGGGATGATCAAACGATTTATTCCGCTCGATACTTAAGCAGCAAAGGAGCTTTACTTAAGAATCAAGCGTGGGGCTAATTGTTCCAGCCCACTACGTATTGGGCCTGGCCCATTAACCGTTATTACAAGTATGCCATTACTGACTTGGTTGACCAGGTCAAACAGGTAAAGCTTGCTAAAGAAGCTTTCTAACAGAATTCAGTTAGAAGGCCTTCTAGATCTTCCRGAGTCAAGATAGAATTACCAAGTTGCCCTCCTATTTGTCTATAAATAGGAAGCTTGGTATCAAATTACAACATTACACACTCATTCATTCTGAGATTTTCACAAAAAAACAAGTACTTTCTCTCTCTAGTTCTCAGATTCTTTTCTTTTCTCTCTCCTTCTTTTGCTGACTTAAGCATCGGAGGTGGTCCCCAGGGAACACCCCCTGGGCCCTCTGACTGCCTTTTTCTCTCTCCTTCAGGGAACCTGCACGCAGGACCTCGCGTGTTCCGAAGGTCTTGTCAGCGTTCGAGGATTCCGAAACATAAATCTAGATTCCCTATCTTTCTGTATTTTAATTACCGTCTTGGAACAGTTATTGAATATTGAATAGTACCATATTCAATCCACCCGTGCATAACATAAAAAGAGGCAATACGTAATTTTAACATTTGGAAATTCAGCATAATTAACTGAAATTTAACTTAACAATCCTCAATCGCACGTCAACAATTGAAAAAAATTAAAAACTGATTTTTTTTTTTTAAAAAAACACAATACTAAGGACGTGAAGCATCCCCAGCAAGACAAACCAAGTTTTAAAAACCAGCATGAGACGTCTGGGTTGACGACGCCAGTCTTTCAACATGCCGTATGCGTAATCATGTTTTTTAAAATTCCAACGTTCCACAACCCAAAACGAAGGGGCATTTCAGCAAACAATATGAAATACACGACTATGATTTTGATTATTCGAAGTTAAAGACGGTTTTTAAAATTTTTCATGTTTACTTTTTGTTAATTTCCCTTCTTGCTCTGATGAAATAAAAGTTAAATATAGGAGGATTAAAAATAATAATGGTGTATGTAGTCAGAAAATGGAAGTAAATAATAATTACATAATATAATATATAATAGATATATAATAATATAATATACATAATAATTTAATAATCAAATATAATAATATAATAGATAATAATAATAATGTTGTTATGAAAATGCGTTGCAGTTCAATACAAAAGGATTTTAGGTACTTGTAGGGGAAGAAAAGATGAGGTACCTTTTCTTTATGTTTAGAAACGTTATGCACTTATAAATTTAATTACCTGTATGTTTTAAATATTTTTTCTTGAAATATTCTGAGGGTGCCAAGTGTCAAATTTTTAAGTTAAAACCAAGTTTTAGATATTAGATAGATTATTGAGAAGTGGGTTGTAGTGCAGTGGCACCCTCCCCCAACTCCCAGGGTCGTGCCCCGAGGTCGAGTCTCACCCCCAACGTTTCGTTTCGGATTTATCCCCCCTCCGCACAACTCCTGAGATAGGATCTGTGCTGGGTCCACTTGTTAACCTTATTATGTAAAAAATATAAAACGTAATTTCTATTATTATATTAATAGTTTAATACATACTCATATTAATCCTTGACTTGCTTTTTCATAAACTTTTTTTTCGGTGCTAAGAAAGTTAGAAGGACGGAGATGAGAATCGATCCCAGTATTCCGGAACCGAGATGAAAGTTTTAATAACAAAGATTTTTAAAGTATAACATTCATATCAATAAGAAACTCACTCTATAGGATGATGTTGGATTGCTGGTGATGGACCGATGTATGGAAGGAATTGGGCTCGAAAGCTCACCTTAGCGCATGCCTACATTGTAATATGGAACACTTCACACATAAAAATCTACTACATTTAGTTATACTTTAGATATAAAATTGTTGCGTAAGTAGTGTTACAAAGTAATTGGTTTAGGGGTAAGTAAATAGCTAAAAGCGAAAATTATAAGCAATCAAAGATTGAACTTATTGCTCGTTAGATTTATAAAATTGTTTAAATTAGCAACACTGATGTTGAGGTGTGCGTGCTACTGTGCTGAGGTTAATTGAGTTAAGTATATTGATATTAATCTATCTTTTTTATTAAAAGACAAGGGTCATTTTGGCATCCTGTCTCTTATACACATCTTATAAAATTGTTTAAATTAGCAACACTGATGTTGAGGTGTGCGTGCTACTGTGCTGAGGTTAATTGAGTTAAGTATATTGATATTAATCTATCTTTTTTATTAAAAGACAAGGGTCATTTTGGCATCCGCCACATGGCACCCTCCCTTGTAGGCAAGCTGCCACATGTCATTATAATGCTAACATAGCAGGCACCGAGTGAGTGGGCATGTCATTTTGTAAGAATTAATACGTTGTACCAAGGATCGAACCCTTAACTTTGAGATAATCATATTGAAGTATAGAACATCTACCACTGAGCTGTAACAACTTTTGTTTTTGTAAGGTAAAATTAAATTTAGGGAAATTCTACAAAATACCCTTCTAAAAATGTGTTTTCCACTATATACCCCCATTTATAAAAGTGTCCATAATATACCTCCAACATCAAGTTTTATTCCATGAATTAACCTTAATGCTTAAATTTAACTTAACCATGGTTAACTTAATTATTTTTTTTTAAAAAAAATTACAAAATAAACCACAACCACCCATCACCACTGCCACCAACCAGCCACCCTCACCACCGTCGCCCAAAAGCCACCCCTCACCCGTAGCCTCGCGAACCACCACCACCCATCCATACAACCACCTTTCAAACCACCAACCACCCCCTCGCAAACCACTACCCTCGTTAACCCCCACCCTCGCTAACCCCTGAATTCGCAAACCACCATCACCTTCATGTGTGAACTGCAGATTTCGAACATGGCAACCCAGATTTGAACCCCAAGCTCCAATTTCGAACATGCTAACCTAGATTTTCGAGCAAGAAAATCATACTTTCGAGTAAAAGCATTAGAGTTTCGAACCCAAAATTGTGGAATTCAGATACAAAACTTCATCTCTTGAACTTAAAACACCAAATTCGAACTCCAGTGCAAAACTAAAACCCCCTATTCACGAACACCCCCAATCGAACCCTAATTTCATAATTGAAAACACTATTTTGTAATTAAACTACAAACGAATCAAAGCCCTAAGTTGATTTTCGAATTAATTTAAGGGTTTTGAATTGATTAAGGATTTTGAGATTTAGGGTTTCGAAGTGGTTCGCAAGGATTAGGTTTGGGTGGCGGGGTGCGTGGTGGCTTGCCGGGTGAGTGGGTGGCGAATGTGTTGCGAGGACCTGCGTAGGGGTAGGGGAACAGGCTGGTTAGGTCGGGTAAGGTGGTGGCTGGGTTGGGGATGATGGTTCTTGGTGGTTTTTTTTTTATTTTTTGCTTTTTAATTTTTTTATTAATTTAGCCATAGGGTTAGGTTAAAGTTAACCATTGAGGTTATTTTGTGTAACACCACATGAATTTGGGGGTATATTATGGACACTTTTTAAAACGAGGGTATATTATGAAAAACGCGTTTTTAGAGGGGTATTTTGTAGAATTTCCCTTAAATTTAATACTTTCTCCGTTTTTTTAGTTGTTCTAATTTCCATTTTGAAATGTTTTCAAATAATTGTTCCAAACCAATCTAAAAATAACTTTTTTACTACTTTATTTACTCAAACATTAATGAATTACTCCTTCTTAAAGTCAACTTTAATTATTTTACCCAAACTATTCACTCAAAATTACTTTTTTCCCAAAAAAATTCATCTACACATTTACTCTTTTACCTAACTTACTCAACTTTTTTACCCAACTTACTCAACATTTTATCTAATTCAATCAACTCTTAAACACCGTGTCATTTCCATATGAAACATCTAACAAAACGGAGGGAATATTACACTACATCTCACAATATTATATCTGCAAATCTTCAACGTCTCTTCCCCATTTACTCTCAATTAATTGCACGACCTTAATTGTTCATGATTGGATAGTGATACACTTACATCAAGTATATGTGGGTACCACATACATTTTTTCTTTCAGGCAATAAAATTTAGACAACACATTAAAACCACAAAAGGGGGGAAAGGTTGGAAGGAAATAATTTAATAAAAAGGAAAAATGGAAACTAATAATCCCACCTTTTGGTGTTCTGCTCTCAATAATCCGAGCTCAAAGTAATTACAGAATAATCCCAATTTTTAGGGTGGTCTTCCCAAAATAATATGAACTCTCATTTTCTTACATAGAACAAGCCAAAAATGGATCAAAAAAAGCAGCAAAAATTAGAGTTCAGATTATTTTGGGAAGATCACACCTAAAGTTGAGATTATTCTGTAATTACTTTGAGGTCGGATTATTGAGAGCAGGCCACCAAAAGGTGAGATTATTAGTTTCCATTTTTCCTAATAAACAAGGGTCCCATTTTAACAGTCAATAGAAAAGGGACATGTCAAAATGTATGTGGGTACTACATACACTTGATGTATGTGTAGCCTTTTCTTTCATGATTCATGAATTTGCCCACAATTAATTTCACGAACCTAATTGCTCAAGAATGGCGCTCATCTCTATACTTTTTCAATTCTGAATCAAACATTTTCGCAAGGACCATTATAGAGTCACCTTAAGGGTTGGTAACCCTTTCATAATTGATTTGTGATTGGTCAAAAATCACTTCCACAAAAATGGACAAAGTCACCATTTGTAAGAAACCGGTTAAGTAAGATCACCGGTCTCTTACTTTAAGAAACCGGATATAACATTAACCGGTCTCTTAAATCCATCTAAGAGACCGCGGTCCTTTAAAATACGTCTCTTAACTTAATGTAAGAGACCTCATTTTTGAAAACAGGTCTCCAATCCTTTTAAAAAAATTGTTTACTTTACAGTTGTAACCGTCTGATTTCCCAACTCACATTAAAAGCACGCAACTTGATTCTCTCTCCTCACTTCTACCATTCTACTTGTATCTCCTCTCTTCTCTCTCCTCATTCATCTCACATTATATGAATGATTCTACTTCTCTCTCCTCTCTCTCATCTCACACAACTCTCCTCTACACTTCTCATAGAAAATATTCCTTCGATCTGCTAGGTTTGGTTATGAAAACCAATTTCTCTCGATTTTCCTCCGATGTTAGATTTGCAATCTTCATAAGGTAAATTTATGGGTTTTTCTTTTATTTGTTATTTGTTTATTGTTTTCATTTATGGGTTTTTGGTTATTGTTTTCTTCGATTTTCTTCTGAAATTTTATTATTGTTTAGGTTATTGTTTTCGATTTTGAGTATGGTATTCGTTTAGATCTGCTCGTTATTTTCGACCAGCTTGTTATTTTTTTTGGGAAGTCGATCTTTCTTCTTCTTTTCGTTTGATCTTTTTCCGAGTTTTTTAAAATCATTTTTCTTATTTTTTTCTACTTTTAGATTTTTTTGTTGTTCTTCTGAATTTTTATTTGAGTTTTTAGGGTTTTCTAAAAATCGTTTTCATGTTTTTTTTTCTTCTTTCAGATCTATTGGAGTTTCTTCTTTCAGATCGATTGTCTGAGCTCGTGACGGCCATGGGGGTTTTGGATGGGTTGAGTGAGGCGGCTTAGTGGATTTATGGAGTTCGAGATTGCTGTTAAGGGCGATCAATTGGTTGGAGATGAAGGTAAATTTTTATTTCTAATGCACTTGTTTTTGTTTGCTTTGTTTTATTTTTCAGTAAAAAAAAATCAAGGCTTCTTTTAAATCTTTGATTTTGTAGATCTGGGTTTTTAGTGTTTTTTGTCTTGCTTTTTTTTAATTTTTGATTTTTTTGGAGAGATTTGTTCTGGTGTTCTATTTGTATAAATTGAATTTTTTTCGTTTATTACGAGGATTTTATTGAAGTTTAAAGCCTTTTTTTTTTATCATTGATTGATTTTATAGATCTGTATTTTCATTTTTATTTGGCTCAAAGGAGGTGCGTGCCCCAAATTGATGACACTGAAATTCCTCCTTAAATTTATTTGGCTCAATTTCCCTTCACAACAAGAATCCGCGTTATTAACGATCGATTTTACCGACCGTCACGCAAACGTTCGGAAAAAGTCATATTACTGACCGTTTTTTATAGGACGTAAATTACCGACCGTTTTTATAGATTTACCGACCATTTATTAATATGGACGGAATTTACCGACCGCCTACGTGGCATTACCGACCGTAGACGGTCGGTAATTGTATTTTTTTTTAAAAAAATCCAAATCGACCACATGGTCGTTTGGTTGGGCACTTGGGCCTTGTTTATTTTGCATTACTAGTTTACTACCCTCTCCCCTCTTTTTTTCTTATCTTCAGTCTATCCTCACTCTCCTCATTATCTCCTCACTCTCTCTCTCCTCATTATCTCTCTTCTCTCACGCATCTCTCTCCTCTTTGTCGCTCCTTGCCGCAGCCCACCCCGATGACAGGCTTGTCGCGTACCTATCAAAAATACCTATTAAGACTAACCTGAAGCTAGTGGTAACAGGATCGTATCCACGAGGAAACAACAACTACTGATTAATTGAATATAAGCATCTAAACTAGCAAGAGAAACGTTGGTTTGTGATTAAGACTAACTAGAATTAATGAATACGATTAACAGAAGAGATTAAACTATATAATAAAAGAATCTAGAGCTATGGTTCACTATAGCAGTAATTGACAGCAAATTGGCACCAACAATTCATAACATGGCATAATCAAACAGGATCAAAGCTCTCTCGAATCAATTGAACCATAGAARTACTCCTAACCGTATCTCTCGACCTAGGAAAGTCTCGTTCTACCTATTGATGTTGATCTTGTTCTAAGTCTCAATCGCTAGATCTAGAGACTTGTGACTAATCAGATTAAGAAATTAAGTCGGGCCCTACGAAATTGATTAACATACATGAATAACAATCTAATTCAGGAATTTGATTCAAAAGCCAAGCCTACATAAATTGAATCAACCAAACAATCAATCATATTGCTATAGATCCCCCAATCGCTTCTAGAATTAGACCTACTCGCTCATAGTTTGAATTAAACATGATGGATTCGAGGGAAAAACATAAGTACAGCACAAAACAATTAAAAAGCCATTAATTAAAACCTAAAAACAATTTCAAAGCTAATAATCAAAGCATCAGGCATTGAAAGCAATAATGGAAACGAATTAAAGAAGGAATTAATACCCAAAAGAATGTTGAATTGCATGGAAATGATGATTGATATTCTATTGAAAAGCCAAAAAACTAGGCGTTAACAACTAATTGGATTCTCTGCTTTATTTCTGATAAAAACTAGCAATTAGAATAAAAAAATTATTACCAAAATTAGAATTCTCCCTTAAATACTCATTGCTATTTTCTTAAATTAAAATGAAGCCTTCTTCCAAAAAGACTATCCATCTCTTATCAATAATCGCCTAAAAGAGAGTAAATTAAATCGGCAAAAACCGACCTTGAACCGATCGGTATTAAGTCAAACCGATCGGTTTGAGTGTCTATACGTAGGCGACTCGCTGGGCTATCTTCCGAAGTCATATCTCAAGCTCTGGTGTCTCAATTAGGCAATGACCTATCAAATCGAAGACTCCGAAGCTACTTTCCAATGAATACGAAAAAATAGATACCGACCTGACTTTAAAATTAGTGAGCATTTTGTCATCAGCTCCCTAGCTCCTCGCTACTCCTCTCAAAGCTGTGTACCAATCGCCCATAAAATCGTCCAAAGCATGAAAAGATCCTTGAAACTAATTCAAAACACTAAACGCCAACTAATATTAGGTTGCACACAAGACCTTTAGCGAGGCCAAAATTCATCTAAAATGACAGAGAATTTGAGGCGGGGAAAAGCCATGCATAAATCAATACATCAATCCCCCAAAGCCCCAAACTCTGGGCTTGTTGTCCTCAAGCAAGTACATTAGCTCTCACAGCAAAACCACGTCTCACCCCATCGAAAACAAATCGCAAACTATGACCAATTCCCCCGACCCAAGCGATCCCAAGTTAACTCATGCTTTCCAAAAACATGGCAATCGATCAACAACAATTAGCCATCAATTACCCAAAGAGAAAGGAATCAAGGAAGAACTTCTTACTGATGGCGCTCTCCTCTTTGTGTGGTGGGGTTAAAATGAAACCCATTCGCCTCACCACCCCAACATATGCATAGAAATGTGCCATTGAGATCAAGTTTTGTAGCCCTAAAATACTTAAAGACCTCCCACTCCTCAACTAACACTCATTTTTGAAAGGGATAATCAATAGGCACTCACCTTACAAGATCGAACCGAAAATGCTGACAACTCAATGGACCTTGCAAGGTACTCAAATCTACAAACTCAAGTGGACACAGGGTTTATTCAAGAGAGACTTTATAGCTGTGTTAATGGGGCTTACGGTTAAAGGGGGTAGGGATTTAACGTTGGAATTGTGAGGCTAATAAGTCAGCTTAAGGGGCATTAGCAGTCAACACAAATAGCCCAAATTGTTAAGCTAGACAATCCAAGGAAAACTCCAACTCAAAGTAACAAACTGACAACCCCGAAACCCGCAACCACAATAGTCATCACCATCTTGGTTAAAAGCAAAAACACAAGTGTTGAGGGCATTATTGGCACTAATAAAACTATGATAAGAACTTATTTTGGATTTTGATTTTATTTTTCTTTTCTCTTTTCTTTCTTTTTTATTTATAACTAAAATATACAACTTTGCCTTTGCACTTACATATTAGACGATGACAATACTTCAACTACAGAACAATTGCGAAACACTAAATCACTCCCAAATATCAACCAATCATAAGCCTCCAATAAGAACACCCACTACATACACAACACCCTCCAATTATTGACTCCCCCAAGCCAACTTGGGTTACTCGAACCCAAAAGCCAAAATAGGGTGTAATTAGCGTAATTTTATAAATTAAGGAATAAGCTCAAATCAGGATCAAGGGATAATAGGGAGTTTCTATACATGAAGCTAACGGCTCAGCTACAATGAAAGCCCTATCATACCTCAACACGACCAATAGTCAAACAAACAAGTATCCAAGCCACTACGAGAAAGTGACACACCAGGAATTCTAACACACACAACAGAAAGAAATGAATAATCATCTCTCAGCTCAAATCCTCTCAAGGTAAGTTCTTCCTCGTCCATAAGATACATCAGGCTAAATTCATTGCTATCTAATCCAGTTAAGGAATCAGAAAAGAAATCACAAGTTCACAAAAGGGGAGTTCAAAAGTACAAGCATCAAAAATATTTTTCATTATGGGGCACAGGGAGGACATGCTTTGCAAAAAATCATTATTACACAAGAGGTGAAGGAATCTAATTTTATCTCTAAGCTACACTGATAAAGCAATTATTTTTGGTTCAAGTAAACTCCCACTCCTAATGAATGGTACAAACTTGCAACTATCCTTACAAAAGCAATAATCTAAATTAGAAAGCAATAAAACTTACCTCAAAACGCCTAGAGTGCGCTTGACATTCCCCCCCAAGCCAACCTCTGCAATGTCCTCAGTGAAAAGGAAGGAGCTATTCAAGGCTCACATACATAGTGGGATAAGAACGAAGGATGAGAAAATCGGACATGTTTTTGCATTTTTTCCATGACTGAAAACAAAAGTGCCCAGAAAAAAAACCACTTTAGGAGCCGAATTTTGTGCAAAATAGGGTCTTCCTTAGAACTGTCTTCCAGTCAGAAACACTACTTCTTTTCACCCGATTCGAGATGTTTGAAAATTTCGCGGAAATGCCTCGTCATAACCGATCGGTTTAACGCCCAAACGATCGGTTTAACTCAAACCGATCAGTGACATGCGTTTCAATTTCTTCAGCCTCACCCGCATCGATCGACCAAATCGAAGCCCGACCGACAACCGATCCCGGGTGACCGCCTGACCGCGTCCCCGAAATCGGTTGGCCCTCAGACCTATGACTCATTGATTCTAAACCGATCGACTGAATCAAACCTACAGCCCAAACCCCGTCGGCTTTGACCCAAACCGATCGGTTTTGAACTCAAGCCCTAAACTTCCACTTCATCTCCGCAGTCGAATTCCTAGCGACCTCAAACCTTATCGGTTTGACCAAACCGATCGGTTTTGGTTCTGCGGAGCTGCTATAACCTGCCACACTTAGTCAACCGATCAATTCCCCATCTCACCACACAAAAGTTCCTTATTACTAACTACACTAGTACATACTATTTCTACAAAGCATCTAAACTACGGGTTGCCCTCCCGCAAAGCGTTGTAACGTCCGGCGCTGACCGCTTACCGTCGATTATACTCAACTAACTGGCAGTGGCTTCTTGGAAGTATAGAATCTCCATAAGTCAACGTATCATTTTATGCGCACAATTGAAATCGGTGGTTGCGGACCTTAAACCTTTCATGCTTTAGCATTCCGTTCTCCGCATAACCAGCTCACAACAGACGATCTAACCTCTCGTAGGAAAGACGTTTAAGCGTGAATTGTCAAGCTCTCCTTGTTCTCCATACGAAACTTACAACAGGAGTAGTCTTGCTTTTGCCAACCTTCACCTACAAAGCTTACACACATAATGCCCTCCAGAATCCTACTTAGGAAGAGACTCGAGGGTTTATCACTACCACAAACAACTCCACAACACCAACACTTACAACATGACTCCTCAGCATGGGACTCTTCTAGTGCACTAGCTTTGTTTAAAGTGACTTTGTCATCCCAAATATTCAAAGATAAATCTTTCCCATTCTCACATTTATGACAGCCCGCCGTTGAGGATAGGTCGGCCTAAGATGATGGAATGTGAACATCTCTTTTCTATTAAGGACCAACAAAGTTGACAGGAACTATAAATCGACCCACTCGCACGGAACATCCTTCCTTAAAATACCCAAAGGGTGGCTTTAGAGAACCTTCAGCGTTTGAGGTATACTAGTGCCCACTTAAGATCTCTCTCTTTTTTT
>SNQN01013686.1:0-12520 GCA_008642245.1 Bassia scoparia | reverse complement strand
GAATCAAATCGACCACGAAACGTGGTATGTTTCATCATTGATTACTCATTTGGGGAGACACATTTGGGTGTCTACAGGAGGACGTTGGGTAGAGTAACCTTCTTCGAGTTTCTTGTGATTGTTCATCTTGAGTTCGGAAATTACCTCGGGAGGGTTTCCTYGTTTATGCGAGGAACTTAGCTCTGATACCAATTGTTGGATCTACTGAACGTTATAAGAGGGGGGTGAATTGTAACTAAAAGAAACTTAAGTTTTTTGCGGAATTAAAAACTAGAAAGTAAAGGAACACAAGGTGCAAGTTTCTCAAACACAGAAACTCTCCTTGACAACTTGTCAAGAGATAAAACTGGGACATGATACCACACAGGATTTCTTCTTAGACTCTTTGGATACAWCACCTAAAATAATCTAAGACCTCTTTCAAATTCCTTTCTAACTTGAAAGCCTCTRAACCAACCCCTCTATTGATGGAGCACTTACACTCTTYTAAGCCTAACTCTCTTACAAGCCTCTCTGGATTAACTCTAAACCCAAAGCCCTCTTCAAGTAACAACTCTACTTGAAGCAATTACAACTCAATTGTAAACTAAAAACTGTTTGGCACTTGTGTGTTGGAATGACTCAATTTCTTTGTATGCTCAAGTGTGTATTAAAACTGATTTGCTCTTRTGTATTTATAAGTGAGGTTTATGCGTGGGATGAAAGCAGTAAGTCCACTACACATCACTCCCTACTAAGTTGGAAATAATACCTTAGTGGAACTTGACATACAATTCCACTTCCCATGTTTTATTAATCAGTTGCAACATAGTCGTTTATTCCTTAATTTTCTCAACTGAATTTATCTTGAAGATCAAGTTAACATAACAACCATATTCCTTAAATTTTTCAAAACCGTTGAAGATATTTTTCAGAAAAATTCTTTTAACCGTAAAACACTTTTATAAAAATATAATAAGATAAAATTAATATTTTCATAAATCAATTTTAACAAGATAAAATTGGAAAGATATATTAAAAAGATTTTATTCAAAAAATTAGTTACCTAGGATTTATTTATTACTTAAAGGATATATTTTTAATACCAACCTTAATTTATATCTTTTAATAAAATCAATTTATTAAATCTGATTTTATATCTTATATTTTATTGAGCCTGTCTCTTATACACATCTAGATGTGTATAAGAGACCAATATTTTGTTTATCGTACTATAAGTTAATCTTGTATGTAAAAACAACATAATCTCATTTGAGGAAGTTTTCAACGCACTACCCTCAACAATTGATGACCCCATGGATAAGAATTGAGAGTTGAGACCACAATATAAGACTAAGCAGACCAAAATTCAGATTAATTATGGACGAACAGATTTTAGGCACCATATGAATTTGATTAATTCAAAGTGGTCACAATTGTTAGGATACGTAGCGATACATGTGTAATAGAAATCCACTCTTGTAGTAATYTAAGATTAATGCCCGTTTCAACATTAAATCAATAGCCTCTTTGAATTCAATAATAATAATTTGTGGAACTACAATGAGACCGAGTAGAGGCCGCAAAATGCAGGCGGATTAGGTCAAAGATTTCGTCCGTACCATGTCCCCAAACCCACAATTTGGTTACTGGACCTAACAGTGGGGCCATTAGTTGCACTAGCGTTTCGGGCGTCCGTGATTAACTTGTATAGGCACGGTGGCGATCTCCTCTATCGACAACACACCCCAACGCATTCACATGCGGATTCCATGGCTCAATTRCATTACATCTAAACTGAGGTCAACCCCTTTAAGGGGGCGAAGCCTTACACAATCCGTTTAATTTATTATTCTGATTTACTTATACCATTCATGAAAAATAATCTGAAATACTATTAAAACAAAATTATCAATTAAGGAGAAATCATCTGTTAATCAAAAAATTATCAATTGAATAATTCAAAAATTATCAATTAATCCGAAATTATCAATCAATCTAAAAATCATCAACTAATCCAAAAACTATCAATTAATACGAAATTATCAATTTATTCGAAATTATCAATCAATCCAAAATTATGTAATTAGTTGGTTAATTAATCTGATTTTATTAATTACCAGGAAAATTAATATTTACTACAATATATAGCTAGTTAAACCGATTAAATTAATCACTAATCTTTATTAATTATTTTAGCTAATTCAATTACATGTAAATTAAAAAAACAATAAATAAAAAGAAAATGCTAAGTTGGATGAAAGAGAAAGTGTTGTGGGATAGAGTTAAAAATTATTAAAGAAAGGGATGAAGAGTTTTTTTGGTTCATTGTTGTGATGAAGACGAAGGAAAATTTCTTAGAAAGAATAAAGATGAGTGAGAAAGTGGTAGAGACACAGAGAGAGAGAGAGAGAGAGAGAGAGAGAGAGAGAGGGATGATGGAATGAATGGATTATTGTTGCACATAAACTAGGAGGATTTTGCATTCATTGGGTACCCCAAAAAGGGACACAACAAGAAAATAAGCTATTACCGATCGTCCAAAACAAATAAAAAACGGTCGGTAAAAATGCAGGAGTGGTCGGTAAACCTTTTACCGACCGTCAACGTTCGGTAACTGACAGTCGCTATATTGTTGGACGGAAAAAAAGCCTTTACCGACCGTTTAGCGGTCGTTAAAATTTTACCGACCGTTATTACCGACCGTCATTAAGAACAGACGTTGATCTACGTCAGGATGAAACAGACGGAAAATTAACAGACCGTTTGATAACGGACGGAAATTACCGACCGCGAAATGGTCGGTAATCCCATAAAAATACACCATATATTATCGAATTATTAGGTCTACCGACCGTCAACAATCGGTAACAGTGAAAAATACCGATCGTTGGCGGTCGGTTTATGTGAACAGTGTGTTTTTTTTTTCTTTTTGCGTGTAGATGTTTTAATTTTGATGGACTATAGAGATGTTTCTCAAACTAAATATCAACAAACATGAGAAATATAAACCTAAAATTAAAACAACAACTTTATACAAACATAACAATAATCTTGCATTTTTATTAATTCTGGGAAATCTTTTACAACATTATACAATTAATAAATATGAAATTAAAAAAATCAAAAGATAATTCAAAGAATTTTAAAAATAGCTCCACATTGGTTACAAGTTACAACTTGACAACTTCTTGACAACTTGACAACTTCTCTCTTGAATTTGAAAACTGCCCTGCACAATTCACACACACAAAAAAAAAAAAACAGAATATAATTAGGAAAAATTAAAAAAAATTTAATCAGGACAATCAAAGAAAAATATGAAGGGAAAATATAAATTAAAACAAAAAATATGAAAACGAAAAAGAAAAAAAACGAAATTGAATAATAAAACTAAAATCACGAACCTAGATCTACACTAAAATCAGAAGAAATTGTAAGAATAGAATTCAAAATACAAAACAATTAAAAATAAAGAAGAAATAAAACAAAGAAAAAATTTGAAAGGAAGATTGAAAATCAAGAATATAAAACAAAATCTGAAAATTGAAAAGGGACATAAAAAAATCTGAAAAAAATCAAACCCATTATTTAAAAAAAAAATTAGAAAAATCGACAAGGAAAAAAAACCTAGATCCATGAAATGGAATTGAAAAAAAAATGAAAAAAACGAAAAAAGAAAATCTTACAAAATAAAATCAGACAAAAGGAAAACCCAGATCTAAACAAAAAAACAAAAGAAAAATAAAAAATAAAATCAGAAGAAAAATTATAAATAAAATAGTTGGAAAAAAAATAAGATGTAAAACACAATTTCTAGAATTTGTTTTTAAAATAAAGGAGGGTGAATAAGGAGAGAGAGAGAGTCAGGGTTAGTGAGAGTTTGATAAGGGTGAATAAAACAGTGAGAAGGAAGAATGAGGAGAGAGAGTGATTGGGTGAGGAAATGAGGAGAGAGAATGTGTGGTTAAAGAGATAAGGAGAGAGAATAAGAGGTATATGGATGGTATTGATTGACTGCCAATAAAGAGAGTGAGTGTATCTGGTCGACAACCAATTTTTTTAAAAAACAAAATTAGCGACCGTCTACGATCGGTAATATATATGAGGCGGTCGGTAACTTTATGAAATTTTCAAAAATAAAAAATGTTAATATTTACCGGTCGTTAACAGTCGATGTATCAATGTAAACGATCGGTAAATAACGTCCACATCAGAAAACTACGCTCGATAAATTTTATTAACGGTCGGTAATTAACATCAACCATAAAAACTATCGGTAATTTTAGTTTTATCGACCGTTTTAGTGGTGGTCGGTAAAATCAGTTGCTAATAGCGCGAATTCTTGTTGTGAGGACCGACTGTACTTCATTTGGGGAGCAAATCAACAAGCCAATGTTGATGCTCTTACGAGTGTCAGCGCGTCAACAACCAAAGATGAGGTAGCACCAAAGAAAGCAACAAGAGCTACGACACCACCGTTATGATCTCGAAGGACAACAATTTTCTTGTATAATAGTTTTGCTTAAAGTAGATTGGTTCAATGAATAGATTTAATCATAAATACCTAGTTCAACTTCCAACAATACACATCTATTGGCTGTTACTTCCAACGTACAATATAGTTTTAATTATTTGAAATGAACTTATTATTTTACAGATCTTAATTATTCTAAAGTTATTTTATTACAGATAAAATGAAAATTGTTCATTAACTTTTTTTTTAACCGAACGTATTTTTTTAATTTGAACTTGTTTTCCTTAAAATAAGTTAATAGAACAGACTCTCGATCCTTATATATTCGACTTAAATAGTTTTTTCAAATCTATATTATCAAAGGGTTTTCTTGTCAGATCTCTTGTTATTTAGTCTCATATTGCTTTGCTTTTTGAGTTTCCTTATTGCTTTATTCGAATTACTAGATAATGCCCGTGTGATGCACGGTTTAGATTTAGAAAATAATAAAAATTTAACATTTTAACTTTAAAAATATATACTCCTTCCATTTCTTTAAAAAAACGCATCACTTTGCATTTCACGGTTTCTTGAGGCAAATTTGTGAGTGTGATGTGGGTGTGAGTGTGATGTGGTGTGTAGGTGGGGACCAAAAAAGAAAGAGAAAAAAGGATTGAAGTAGGTATATTAATGAATATTTTAATAAAATAGGTACGGTGTTCAAAAATGAGTATTTTAATTGTGGTCCCCACATAAAAGAGAGGAAAATATTTTTTTTAATTGTGGTCCCTATCCAAAAAAAAAAAGTAAAGTGATGCGTTTATTATGAAATTTCCGTATAAAGAAATTGAAGCATTGTTTAAGAAACGGAGGAAATATCTCTTTTTTACTCAATAAACATGTATTTGGGCGATTTTTATTTTAGGCTAATTAAGTTATTATGACCATAGACCTACTCCCATAAACAAATACCCCTTTGTTGCAAACATTCGTTGTCGGAGGAAGTAAATGACTACTTGATTTAAATTAGAATTCTGGGCTGAAAAAAATTTGAAAGTGTAAGAAAAAGAATGAAGTTACAAAAAAAAAATGTAAAGTCTAGATCCATCGGTGTAATACTAATGGGATGCAACATTTTTTTTATGTAATTTTAAGGAAATTAAAAAAAATCTACATTACTCCAAAATAAGAGGATAAAAAGTCAAAGACACAAAAGTATGAAATTATTTTGGCATGTGGAAAATAGCAATGATTAAAATTCCAAAAAAGACTGAGGGCACTCACAATAAGAGGTAGGTTCATCATGGGGTTTGTGTATAAGTTGTAAGGTTTGATTTTCAAACCCCTTATTGTTGGGGGTAATTGATGGGGTTTGAAAGTTGGGAGGGTTATGGAAATAGTAAGTTGTTTGTATGAGTGAGGTGGAATTTAGGTGGGGTATAGAGTATGAAATAAAAAGGGAAATAAAATAAGGTTAGGTAAAAGATATTAGATTTTATATATATACTTTCTCTATATCTTTTTAATTAGAACAAACGAAATTTCACGCATTTCGAAATTGAGATTTTATAATGTAAAAAAGCAAATTATTCAAAATAATTTTAACAAAATGAAGAATGAGATTATAACTTAATTGTGTTAAAATTATTTTGATGAATTTGCTCGTTTACATTGTTAAATCTCAACCTCGAAATGTGTGAAATTTGAATTGGTTTGTTACAATTAAAAAGACACGGAGGAAGTATATACATTGGGTCCCACCTACAAACCCCTAAAAGGTTTGAACTATTGTTAGTGAGAGGTTTSTTATGAGAGGGGTTTGTGTGAAAATGATGTGGCACAAGTTCAAACCTCTTAGAAGTTTGAACCATTATAAATGRCCTAAAGAACGACGTGGGATTAATTCGTTATAGAAAACGACAAAGTTTATAAAATGAAAAACTAAAGAAGAGGGGAAAATGCTACAAAAAGAAAATGGGGAGTATTTATTGGGCCTTGGGAAAAAAAGTTACGTAAATCTGTGTCATAACTAATTAACACAACAAATTATTTAGTAAATATTTTATTATTATGAATATTGAAATGTTAAAAGAGGCACGTAATATTTTTTATATTCAATAAAGATAAATCTTCCCTAAATATTTTCCTTCTTATTTTTTTTCTAAGTTAGATCCCATAAATTTTGTTAACAAACCATATTAAAACGGACCAATCATATTATCTTTTAACAGTCATCATCATAAGATATTTACTAAAAAAATTGTTGTTTGTTTTTTAAGCAGCAACAAAAACGAAACTGCGTTAGAGCCCTTTCCTAGCACAAGTTGTTAGTATATGGGCCTCACTAACCATACTACGACTAACCTTACGAATCATAACATAAGAAAGGGAATTCCACATATCAATAATATCAATAAGGATACTACGACATCCCACTGGTATTTTATCCTCATCTTGCAAGCAATCCACCACGAGTTAGCAATCGGTCCAAACCTCCACACTCATGGAGATAGCCCTGGTTTCCATTAACCCCATCAAAACACCTAAAAACTTAGCTTGAGTTGTGTCCACATCCCAAATTCTTGCACCCTTTCTTAGGATTGTATGTCCATCCTTCTTCACGACGTATTCAACCGCTGCTTTCCATGAATTCCCTTTAGCTTTCCATGCACCATCAGTCAGCATCACACAGTTTCCATATAATGTGTGCCCAAGGTGTTAGGTTCCAACCCTATTTAATGTTTTTTCTAGGTCTAGAGTCTCGCCTTGTGGGCGCTTCTTGCGCATCACCCCCACAAGCGCCTTAGAATAGAGTCTTAAGAAGTACTACGGTCTAAGTCCTCTTTGGGTGTCTCCATGGGGCAAATGCATTCATTTAATTTAACCTCTTTAGGTGGAAAGTAATATATGAGAAGAATATTTTACACAAGCATTCCTCCTACCCATACAAATGATTTAATGCCTTTATAGATATTGTGCTTACATTAAGTTTTTAAGAATTCTAATCCCACATTCCTGAACTCAAATACAGATTCCTAAGTTCGGATCCCGCTAAGGCCCGCTTTGACATAGTCGGTTGTCCCAAGCGCCCGAACTCCCATTTCCAAAAGAGATTCCCTTTACGCTGTTGTGTGCTTGTAAGGCCTTGCACTTTCGCCTCTAAGGTTGAAGCGCACCCACCATCCAGTGTCAAAAGCCTAGGACCGTGACAATGGTATAGAGCAGTTCGGCAAGCGCACTGGGGTCCCGAAAAAGAATGAAAAAATTAGTCGTGAGATACTCGAAGAAGACTGACTTGGCTGAAGGAAAGTCCGAACAGTCGTTAGCACGAATACATTGTCATTCACGCGAGCAAAATGAATCGATTCACTGGAAGGTGAGATCCAGGTACAAATTCGAAGAAAGATGCTCTAAAAAATTAACTTCGTCTAACAGACTGCCGATGAAGCTTTGGAAAAATGGTGAAACAGAAGGGCATTGTTGGGAAAGTATCCTAATGCGTTGGTGCACCCAATCCAAAAGGACTACATCGCGCCGTGATGCTAAAAAGTACAAAATTTTGTTTGACATGGATGCAGTTCTTTAGGTCAATCAAAGCAGACGAAACTTGAGGTTAAACAAGGTTCAGCATCTTGCTGATGAGGCCAAGCACCGAGATTTGAGGCAGAAGAGAAAATATGATACATGGACAGTTAAGAAAGTGGATTCATCGGACCACTTCTTCCTAGAAATACAAAATCATTGCCCGAAGAAAGCTGTAGTGAAATCGGCAGACGGGTGTTATTTGGACTACGTGGTGATTTCTTCAATGTATGCTTGATATCCAGAGAGACCCGAACAAGATCGTTTTTTCAAGTTCTCTACGGGTTGAAAGAATGGCCAAAGAAATTTATTAGGCAAAAACTCACCACCCTCCTTGGCGCAGTGTGAGAGCAGCGGAGGACTCATGGATAAATACTTTGGAAGGGAAAAACTCAAAAAAGAAGGATTTCCATCATGCTTCTATACCCCTACTCTAGGTCTCCGAAGAGCCCTGCAAGTACTCGCGTTGTCCCTCAATTAATAGCAGGTATCAAATCGAGTAAAAGTGGGGGGCGAAAAAGATCAGGGTCACCTTTTACAAACACGAGAATCGGGTTATCATGGACTCCAAAAGGATATCATTTCGATCAAAGAAATTCAGTTGCTAGTTTTGCAAAGAGACTCAAATGGTGGGGGATGTAAGCAAAAGGCGAAATTGCAAAACTCCAACAAGTTGTCGAACTATGACATCGATGCTAGAGACGAGTTTGAAAGGAGGCGAGCAGTATGAAGTGAAGAAAGAGAACAATGTGAAGAAAAGGAGATTCGCCTGTTGTTTGAGGTTTGTATGATGTATGCAGTGGCTGAAGAAAAACAAAAGCAAAAAGACCACCAAGTTGATAGTATTGCTGCATTCCTTGGCTAGAGAAGGGCCTCTTCGGAGACAAAGTGCCGAGCCACAATTTCATGGAAAACAAAAGAAGAAAGGACTTGGATTGAACATCACAAAGATGTGAAACCTAAGACCGTAAATCAAAGAAATCGACATAAGGTCACTCAAAGTGCAACAATGGTGACGGATGGGTAGGGAATTAGACTTCATCGTTACCGTCGCTGGATGATTTTGATCAGTCCTGGGCTGGAATCCTCAAAAGAAGCCTGAATGTGGTGATTCCTGTTATGAATACCTTGATTCGTGGGTGGCTAATGTCGAGTTTCAATAATAGGGACTCAACCAAGAATTGGCTCAAAGGCGACATTCTCAGCAACTGCAGAATGGTGGGCCCAACTAAAGGAAAACCATGAAACTCAGAAATATGAAGAATACAGAACAAACTCAGCACAATGAAAAGCAGCTCGCGAGAAGAGAATGAAGCGCACTTACCAAAACGCGTAGAAGCTTGCAGGATCCAAGAAGATCCAGAAGGAATCGTGTGAAGACAAGGGCATCAAAAGAAACTAATTTAGGTATAGAGATTTTCCTGTTGTTTTAATGTTTGTAAGTCGATGAGGCATCTACAACTTAAATGGGGGGAGGATGTTAGGTCCCAACCTTTTTAATGTTTTTTTTTTTAATCTAGTGTCTTCACTGTGGCGTACTTCTAGGCGTCACTCCAATAGACTTAAATAAGAGTTTAGCGAACCAATACGGTCTAGTCCTCTTTGGTGTCTCATGGGGAAATGTTTCCTTTCATTTAACCTCTTATGGGGGATAGGTGATATATGAGAGAATATTTCACACAACGGCAATTCTCATACCCATGCTATGATTAATGTCTTTATGCTTTATAGATATTGTACTTCATTAATTTTAAGCATTCAATCCACATTCTCTAACTCAGATACAGATCCCAAGAGTCGGATACCGCTTGGACCCTTTTGACGTAGTCGGAGTTTGCATCTCGTTGATGTAGGTCCGCTTACTTGTGGTCTTCATGAGTCCCGAGCCAAGATTCCTTACATTGTTGTTGCGCTATTGCAAGAAGCTTGCCGCTTTTGCTTAAAGGTCGAAGCGCATACGCAAACGCTCTAGGCGTCAAAACCTAGCACCGGTGGCAGACACTACTACATAAGAAAGGCTAAGGCAACGGATTTTGCAATTGGTCAAACGTACCATTGGCCATAGAATCTTATACGGATAGAGATTTATGGAGCTATGGCAAAGGTTAAATAAACGTTTCCTTAACACCTTAACTGCAAGGTTTTAGGGAGCTATGGCAACGGTTTTAAATAAACGTTGCATAACATAACTCTATTGGCAACGGGTTAAGGGGATATGGCACGGTTGTTATTAAACGTTGCCATAAATCAATAAAAAATTTTTTGCTCTATTGTAGAACACCTTTTGCTTCATATGTCAAACCTCAAAAATGTCTCCCCAAATGAGAATTTCAATTGAGATAGTATACCACATGTCGCAATTAATCGATAATCTCGAAAACGCAATTGAACTCGCGTAATGAAGCTCGAAATATGTGAAGTCAAGCACTCTGAAATTATGCAGTCAAGTCAAAAAACAAGGCAAAAATTTATCTTTCGGTTTTCCCTTTCCTCGATTGCTCAAAGGTTTCACAATAACAATGTTTACGCTGCGGATTCTCATAGCTTTTTGTTTTTCACATGTCGTACTTTTTTTCTGAATCGCCAGTATTTTCAATTATTTTTCTGATTTTTTATGATTTTTCATGAATTTCTTGCCAATTTTAAAATACGCAGACATAACGCAGAAAATACATAATAATTAGAAAAATACGCGGAATGTTCTAAATCTCTCTAGAAATGTACTTTCTTGCGAAAGGAGGCGTTAGAATAATCGTAATCTTAGAAATGAGACATATGGCAAAAGAATTATTCAGGAATTAAATATTTCAGATTTTGGAAAAATAATACGCAGAAGCCTGCGTATATACCTCCTAGGAGCGTATATGAGAGGTTTTTGAGTATAATTTTTTCATCACCGGGATTGTATTATGTGAGAGCGTATTACGCTGAGAGCAGCGTATATACGCTGCTTTGAGGTATATATCGCTGCTCCTAGCGTATATCGCTCCTCTTTCCTGCCTCCGCGCCTATAAATACACTTGCTCGTCAGACGTTTCACAGACACGATTTTTTGACCATCCAACTTCAACTTCCGACTTCCAATTTTACGATCTAAGCATTCTCTCTCTCATTCAAACAAATTCTTTAAAAATCACAGTAACGAGTCTTTTGCGTTTCTTTCGATTCGTTTGACACGCGAAACAAGGTGATTCTGAGATACTCACCAATAATTTCTTTACTTCTTTTTTAACTTTGATTAAGCCATTATTAGATAGTCTAAATGTAATACACAATGTAGAACCCGATTTAATCGTTTCCATGTAAAGTATGTAGGTTTCGTATGTTTCATATGTTTTCATTGTTTGTTTGGTTCTTTTATTTCGTAATATTTCATTATTATTTCTATGTTGCAATACTAACATTTCTTACCTTGTATAGCGATTCCAGCGCAAAGAATTCATTGCGCTCGTTCTTTTCTCATGACTAACTTGTTTGTTTTGTCTTTTGACATAGCAATTTCAAGGCAGAAGATCGTTTCGTTTCGTTTGTTTACAACTAACCTTTGTTTGTTTGCAGATTTAGGGTAAGATTGGTTTGGTAATATATATTTTGAATTATAATACTTCTATTGTCATTGTTTGTAATTTTGTATTATTTGGCAAACAAAGACCGGAAGTATGTGAATCATTTCAGTCAGATTAACTATTGGACAATCGTTTTAGGCACCAGTTTTTAAACATATTATAAAGTGGTCAAATTTTAGTTGGTCTCTTGTGCATTAGTAATCACTCACTTAGTATTTTAGGGTTAGAAGTCGTTCTAGTGCAAAAAAGTGTAAGTTGTGTGCATCATAAATCGTGTTAATGGAATTACAATAGACAACGAGTCGAGTACGCGGCGCATATAGCACTGAGGGCGGTTTGTTAACAATGATTCAACCGTACATGTCCCGAACCCACGACGGTTTTACTTGATTTTGGACTTGGGGCCATTGTTTTGGCGACAACGTTTCGGGTCGTGAATAACCGCTTTTTAGGCACGGTGGCGACTCTTACTCGACAAACATACCCAAGCACTCACGTGCGGTTCGTGCTCACCCACGCAAAGCACTCGAGAGCACCAAGTCGCGCGCCGCAGCCGCTAGAGGGGCCCACGTCTACAATTTGGCGACTTCATGGGGATAACACCGTTAAGGTGAAGTGGACAGCACTTGAAAGTCTCTCGTATTCCATCATCCAGTTTTATTGGATTTGCGTTTTGCTGAGACCTTTTGATAGGTCGCGCCTTAGGCCCTTTGGTCTCACTATGGGCATGTTCTATGTCCGAGACTACCATAAGGGGGGAACTACTTGCTGCATGTGGTTAATTGATCCGATGGCTAGGCAAGTCCTATCCGCCATCGCGTGTTGGGTGCAGGTTACTGATAGTGTCATAAGGGGTTTTGCCCATGACATGCTAATTGCAAGTGGTGAAATGGACCCAGAGCTCTGCCTTAGGCGTGGTACAGGTTTCTGACTTACC
>SNQN01013685.1:0-12526 GCA_008642245.1 Bassia scoparia | reverse complement strand
TTCACTTCGTTGTTTCCATGGTTTTTTCTTGGTTTTCATTATTATTATATATATTACTATTGACAATACTAACGCGTTTGCTTGTCTCAATTAGCAATTCAATCGAAAGGCGATTCCTTTGAGTTTTGTTTCTAACAATTTGATTGTTTGCAGTGACAAGGTGAGGAGGACACATATACATATTATAATGTTATAACCTTTGTTTCATGTCTTGTATATATATCTTCTATCACACTTGTATTATTGTTTAAACAAGACCGGAATTTAATCGCTTGTCACATTAAAGTCAGATAATCATGGACGACCGGTTTTCTAAGCACCTTATTAACATTGACTAACAATTAATGATCGCCTTGTCCATATAGAAGTCATTGCTTGTACATAATAGCAACTCACCTAGTAATTAGTGTGTTTCAAAGTCAATTCAATAGGCTCTTTGAATTCAATTGTTATGATTTATGGAACTACAATGAGACCGAGTAGAGGCCGCTACATGCGGCGAATTGGGTTACAGATTGATTCGTACCATGTCCCCGAACCACACGACTGGTTACTTGATTGGACGTGGGGCCATTGATTTGGCCCAATGTTTCGGCATCCGTGAATAACCTATATAGGCATGGTGGCGATCCCCTCAATTCGACGACACACCCCACGCATTCACATGCGGATTCCATGGCTCAACTCCATGACACTGAAGCTGAGGTCGCGCCCCTTGCCTAAGCGGGCGGACCCTACACCACTTTGGCGTAAAAGACTCAACCGACCATAGTTGCTTCAACTCATCAATAAAAGGTTGCATGTAGACATCCAAGTTGTTCTTCGGATTTTCGGCCAAGAATAAGCAAAAAAAGAAATGAAAGGATTTTCATGCACATGTCCACTGACATGTTGTAAGTGTAGTGAATAGGCAACCAAAGAAGTATAGTAGCTATTGCTTTCCAAACTTCCCGAAAACAGAAAAACCATCCGTGGCACACCCAGTCTAACATTTCGAGGCTCGGATGCAAAGTCGTAAAGGTCGTGTTGAAGTGCTTCCAAGCTTTGCTGTCACTTGGGTGAGCCATGTTCCCTTGCTCTCGACGATGTTTCATAATCCATGTCATCGACTCAACAATGTTTTGTGGCAAACATCCTTTGCATCGTGGTGTTGTTGGAGTACTACAAAAGCTTGCAGAAAACCAAACTGCCATTCGAATTATTCTTGTACCGATTCGACCCGCAATGACGACACTTATCAAGCTCTAATCCATTAGGGCATGAGTGTATCTTCTCGTGAGGAAGCTCTAATCCCTTGAGTGTATCTTGTTGTTTTTTGAGTCGTTGGGAGTGCATCACTCAACAATGACCCAAAACCATCTACGCACTTGTGTGGCAAGCTGTACTTGGATTTCAAATTGATCATTCTAGAAGCCATCTCCAACACCGAGATGTTACTCCCATCATACAACGGCTGCTCGGCTGCCTTGAGCATCTCGAAAAACATCTTGGCTTCCGCATTTGGTTCTTCTTCGGTCGAACATGCCTCCTCAAGAAGTGATTGGTCCACGTTGTTCCGAAAAGCATCGACAACCATTTCCCGATAAGGATTCTGCTCAATAGGAGACGACGTGGACCCTATACTCGCCCTTTCACCATGACATAACCATTCATAGTAATGATCCATTAACCCCTTCTTATACAAACATACCTTTAACTCAGGCGCATCCAAAAACATCAAGTTTTTACACCTAGCACACGGACATCTTATTTTGTCCTCGCGATTGAGCTCGGGGTGCTGCTGAGCGAAGGAAACAAACTCATTCACCCCTTCGACGAGCTCATTCCAAAGTATGCGGTTYTGATGGCATATATTGTACATCCACTCARCTCTTTCCTTTTCATTTCGATTAAGCCTATTCTAAGCCATTAAAAAATTAGTGTTAAGCATTCAAACATCCTTCAATGTTTTCACTCCTATCTTATTTTAACCTTTCTTAATTCTTCCTAAAGCCTTTTCCTGTGATACACGTGTATATATCTTTAAGTGATTTTTTATGAGCTTCGCTTGCCCGATTTTCAACCAACATTCACATTTGTGATTTCAAACGACATTCAAGTGATAAACAAACCTATAGGGAATGAGTTTGTGAAGTTTTAGGCATCCTAAGGTCATTTTGGGAACGAAAATGGCTGAAAATTGGCATACATATTAATACATACATTCACATACATATTAAACAATATTAAACAATATTAAACCTTCACAAGCTTAAACTCAAAACCATAATTAAACAATATTTTCAATTCTAACTCAAAATTCAACAAGAGTACATATTCAAATTCAAAAACTCAATTCCAATACAACTTTAATACTTAAAATCACAAAAATAATTTAATTTCAATTACCATTCATAATTTTTGTTGAATGCTAAGAGAGCTACATGTGCAAAGATTAGAATCGATCTCAAGATCTTCTATAATCGAGAGGAAGTTTAAACCACTTGAGTTCTTTCTGACTCTCAATCTCTCATATTTTCTAATGCATGGCTTTAACAAATCATAATACTTTTGATTTTGTATTTGATGACTATATAATTTTCATCATAATTTTTTGTTAAACAATTAACAAATTTATGCAATCCAACCTGTTAATAATTTCTTTTGTATATGAATAATTCAATATTGGTAATAAATATATGTGACCGAAAAATAATAGAGTAGCTTCTCAAGACCTTATCATCCCCTCAATTGGTTGCACAATGTGTAGTGAGCACTTGATAATTTGATAAACAACTTTCTTACATTGTAGTATGGTACTATAAATTGCAATTACAAATATTATCCCATTATGCATGATATTTGATTTCATTAGGTTATTTATAATAATAGGTTCCATAAAATAGTCAAAGTAAGTTAATTAGTCGGTTCCACGTTTGTACGTCATACGAGTAGGACACAAATTCCTTCGACCATGCAACTAAGAAAGATATTTTATCTCACAAATAATATCTTGTTATTGCTATTCCATATGATCATTTTAGTTGTTAAATTTGCATTTTAGACACTATATTCACATGTAAATTTTGATTTGCTTTAGTTTTATACCCCTAAACATRCAAACATWGTCGTGTGGGTTGTTTCATCTTGATGAGTATTTTCTTAAACGAGGGACTCACAGCATGACAGCAAGTAGCAGTCAAATATATGTACAACTATCCAAAATTCATGCAGAATCGTAAACTCTCACTTCATACAAAGTTGATATGAAAATATAAATCATTAAGGATCAATGACATACTTTATTTTGATAGGGTTCAGGAGTACGATAAATTGTGGCTATGAATTTGCTTCCCTGGCCAGAGATCAATGCCTGCAAAGTGATCACCCCGTATATAAGCAAGTTGTAACATATATACTAACATATTAACATACACACCTATTTGTGGAATGTAGCTGGTTCAACCTCGGCATATAACAATTGACTTAGCATATATAGTTTGACACATTTTACATCTCATTTTTCAATCATTAGAAGCCTAATGTTTTGTTTGTTTTTCTTTTTTGAAGGAAAAAGCCTAATGTGTGAGAATAAACATGGCTGAATAAAATAATATATATAAGAAGCCATTCACAGCAGGTTCTCCACCACACGTTACAAGTAAAGGGACATATGAATATAATTTACAAACAAGATAATCAAAGAACCCAATGTAAAAGGAAAAGAATCATTATACTTCCCCTGTAACTACTAAGTAAACATAATGAACTCTCAGCAAACATTAAAATAAGGAAGTTTGAGTCACATAATTTAGACCTCCAATGGAGTGATAAATGATTCATACTCGCGTAATATAACCTGAACAACTACATAAATAGAAACATTAATGTGGTAATAAATTGGTTCAACAAATGTTAATTGTATCATACTTACTGTCTTCCAAATTATCTAACTCTGTTATTGAGTGTCCACTATATTTAGACTTGAAAAAACTTACATTACCTAAACCCGAACTACTGCAGCAACATTATTCATTAAATTTGCTCAACAAATGTAATGGCTAAACCGAATTCAGATTACATACTACTATAATATACATAATATGTACAACAATTCAACCATCTTCAAATTAGGAATTGAAGAATACCAAACGTTAGGACTTAAAACCATTAWTTATACATAGAAGTGTTAGTTTAATTATACCTTACAAGAGGAGTGGCGGCAATGGTGGTGACTCCAAGCAGGAGGAGTGGCGGCGATAGTAGCGAGGCCACCACAGCAGCGGCGACAGCTGCAACTTCAAAAATAACCCCCCAAAATACACTTAAAATTAAAACCTAAAATACAGTAAAAATGAAATTAAAATTAAAATCTAAAATACACTTACCCTAAATCGGTTACTGGTGACGTAATGGCGAGGCGGTGGCTCCTGGCGTCGTCGGAGTCGGGCCGAGGGAGAAAGAGAAAGAAAGGGAGAAAGGGATAAAGGGAGAAAGAAAGTGAAAGAGAAGGAGTGGCGGTGGGGTTTGGGGTTGACTCGTCGGTGAAAGGAGAGAGAGAGAAGGGGGGTCGCCGGTGAAAGGAGAGAGAGAGGAGGTCGTTGGTAGGGTTTCAGGTTCAGGGTTTTTTGAGAGAGAGTCGAATGGAAGGAGAGAGAGAATCGTCGAGTTATACTGCAAATTTTAGTGAGTGTCAAAACAAAATAAAGAGACCCAGGTTTTTTTTTAAAAAAAGGTAAAAATTAGCGACCGATAAATCGGACGCTAATAGTTTAACCCATAGAAGGGAATCCAAAGCCCAAATCCACCAAAGATTAAGGGTTTAGCGACCGATAAATGGTCCCTAATTTTTTCCGACTGTTTTAGATCGGTAACGGTCGCTAATACCGACCGATTGATTAAAAATCGGTCGCTAAATTCGGTCGCCTATATGCAAATTTCTAGTAGAGGGTATGTGTGAGCAAGTAATGTTGGAGCTTTTGTGATGCCCACACTAAAGCTAAGCATAGTTTCTCTAGGGCAGAGTATCGTTCCTCGTAGGGAAGGAACTTTTTGGTGAGGTAGTAGATAGCATTTTCCTTGCCTTTTAGCGAGCATGGCTCCTGCYGCGGTGCTTGTTGCTGTAAGATARAGCCTTAACAGATGCCCAGGGCGAGCAGGTGGTAACACAACAGGATTAGCGAGGCATTCCTTGATCCTATCGAAAGCTTGCTTGTAACTAWCGTCCCATTTCTTGGGTGCACCTTTCTTCAATTTTTAAGATTAGTTCACAGACCATAGTAAGTTTGGATATGAACCTGGTGATGTACTGAAGTCAACCCAAGAACCCTCGGATCACCTTTTTGTTTTGTAATGGCGTAAGTGACATGATTTCTTTGATCTTTGTTGGATCGATCTCGATACCTCGAGAGCTAATCACAAAACCCAAGAGCCTGCCTAAGGTGACTCTGAATGCACATTTTTGTGGGTTGAAGCGCATGTTGAATCGTCAGAGTCTTTGGAAGAACTTGCTTAGTGCAAGGATATGTCCTTCACGGTCTTTTGATTTTAAGGTCATATCGTTGACATAGACCTCTACTTCATTATGTATCATGTTATGAAGTAGAGTAGTGGAAGCTAGTTGGTATATAGCGCCTGCATTTTTAAGACCAAAAGGCATCATAGTGTAGCAATATAGCCCCCACAGAGTGGTGAAGGTTGTCTTTTGCATGTCTTCTTCGGCCATTTTGATCTGATTATACCCCCCATACCCATCCATGAATGAGAGTAAGGCATGATTTGTTGTGTTGTCTACGAGAACGTCTATCTGTGGCACAAGGATGTCGTCTTTCGGACTTTCTTTATTTTAGTCACAAAAATCCACACACATTCGAACTCGTTTGTCTTTCATGGGTAGTAGAACCATATTTTCTATGCACTGAGGGTAATTGACAACCATAATGAAGCCTGCATTGTGTTGTTTGATGACTTCTTGCCAAATTTTAAGGGAAACATCTGGTTTCATGCAACGGAGATTTTGTTTGACTGGCTTAGCCCCCTTTATAAACGAAATTCTGTGATTTGCGATGACTGGATCAATCCCCGGCAAGTCTTCATAGGACCAAGCAAAAACATCGCGAAACTCTTTCAGTGTTGGAACCAGTTCATCCCTTTATTGAGGAAATAGTGTCAGACCAATCTGTATCTCCCGCGGCGTGTCATTATCGGAGATGTCTACCTTTTCTATTTGCTCGATGACAAAAGTTTTCTTTTCGCGCTCTTYCGATACCTTTATTAACGCATTGTTGTTTTGTTTGTTTGCGAGTTGTGAACTAAAGCAATCATAAGAGGAGTACAGATAAGTTTGTCTCCGAAGAGACTTGATTGACAAGGGTAAGGGGGGACACTAGGCTCCTTGCCAAACTCAGGAGGACATTCCCTAAGACTAGCTATGTTAACTTCTATGACCCTAGACTCAGACTCAGTCTCAGATTAAGAATCCTTGAACATTGGTCCTTCGCCCAAAGTGCACTTGATGGCCTTTCCTCCTGGAGTAGTTATATTCACGGTTTTGCACCAACCATGAACTAGGTCCTCAACTGGTGTTATCAGAGTAGTGGGGTCGAATTCCTAAATGGTCAATGCCATGAAATCCTCTTGTTCTGCTKGAAGAGAGATCTCTTGACCAAATAGGAGTCCTAGACCTTGTGCTTYGAAGCCATCTAGGGCAGATGCCTTTCTTCTGGGGGCAGGATCCCCGTCTACAAAGTTGAAATTGTTGTTGAAMTAGGTGTTTCGCTTTATGGAAAAAAGATATGTTGGGGGRAACTTGGGCGAAAKTTCGAAGCGAGCATTGCCACGATAATCTCCAAGGTATTCTCGGTGAGGTTCACCCCAAAATCCGTTGAGAAGAAACTTCTCGAAGAATTTCAAGATRTATGGATCCCACAAAAACWTAGGAATCTTCTTTCCTCATTCTCGACATACGCACATACTTCTCCCTAGAGACTTGGAATTGCATAGCTTCAAAATTTCGTAGAGCACATCATTTGGAATGTCAGCTAATGACCTTTTATAGTGGTCTTGCGGTTCATGGATTTGCCATTTTCACATTTGAAAGTTTTAACCTGTCAGGTAGGGAAGGCCAACCCATCTTGTGTTCAGATTTCATTGTCCCAATTCTCATAGTAGGATGTCCCATCCATATGCTTCTTAATATGTATCACGAAGTTCGTTCTTAGAGGAAGCATTTTCACCATTGATTGTCAACCTTGGTATTGAGCTTTTCTATCATTGTAGTCAAGTTTTCAACGTGCTTGATGAGATCGTTGATGTTCTTGTTTGCTGCGTCCAATTTGGGTGATGGAGACATCTTCTTCGAAGTTCTCTTTGATGAAGGAAGCTCGGTTGGATATTTGACTTGATCATGAACTAACCTTTGATTAGCCTTGCGAGTCCAAGAAGAGTTCTGAATGTTGAATTCTACGATGTAACAAGACTTCATATTATTAATAACGCTTTGTTTGACACATGGACTCATTGTATGCTCTTAACATGACCATCTTCCTAAATGCATAAGCTAAAAAAATCCTACATGAATGCAAAGCCAATGTTTTCTAGGATTTCTTTTTCAATTTTTTCGATTTGTTCCTCTTTTTTTCTTTCTTTTTTTCGATTTTTGGCTCTTTTTTTCGAATTTCTCTTTTCTTTTTCTTCTTTTCATAGAATACAATGGCCTTTTAACAACATGAAAAAAATGAATGCTTAATCCTAAGTCTAACTAAAGATGGCTATGATCTATATGTTTGTGTAATGGGCCAAGTCCAATACATAAGATCCTAATATACGAGGCTAAAATGTCCTAATATGAACATATTGATCACTCAACATAAATCATGAGTTCAAGTCCCCTTAAAGCCTAAATCTAAGAGAACGAATGGTCGGCTTGGTTAAGTTAAAGAGGTACCACACCTAAAAGTAGAGCTTGGTCCAAACTTCACCACTAGCAATTAGCGATGTTTGGCCAAGTTACCTCTTATGTAAACGCATCAAGTAACACGTGCACATGCGGCATGGGCGGGATAGGACTTTCCTTAGCCATATGATCAAGTAACCATATGCACCAAAGTAGTTTCCCCCCTTAAGGTAATCTCGAGTATAAAACATACCCATATGACACCATGGATCATAAGGCATGACCCTATTCGAATGGGCCACATGCAATATGCACAATTCAATGAAAAAGATGGATGGAATTACGAGACTTTCAAGTCTGTCCACTTCACCTAACGAAGATTTTCCCGAGTGAAGTCGCCAATTTGTAGGAGTGTGCCCTTTTTTGCCCTTGTCTTACGTTGATTTTGTTCGTGGGATTGAGCCACAGATCYCGCACGTGAGTGTGTTGGGGTACTGTTGTCGAGTRGGGAATCGCCACCGTGCCTATACAGGTTAATCACGGACACCCGAAACATTGGTGCCAATTTAATGGCCCCACYGTCTGATTCATTAACCAAGTCTTGGGTTCGGGGACGTGCTACGGAAAGAATCTTTGATCCAATCCACCCACATGTAGTGATCTCAACTCGATCTCATTGTAATTCCATTCGATCAAATCCATTGAATACATAACAACTTAGCAATTTTATCCTTAGGAAGCGCACTAGCCTTAGCAATCTATTAAAGGGTGAGTTTCTATCATGCAAATACCACTACCTAGACTAATTATTGTGATCAATTCAAATTAATCAAATTAATCAGGTGCTTAAATTCAATTTTGTCCATGATTAATTAGAATTTAATGTGATTCAACAATTTCAGGTCTTGTTTAAGCAATAAAAAAAGTGATTTCATGCATAAACAATATCAATATACATATGAGATGATGGTTAGTGCGCAATAATTGAAAACTCAAATATTCAAATCAAACTTACCATGCTTGTCTATCAATMAAAAGAGAAAACAAATGTTAGTGTATCAAAAACTTTGCTTCGACTAAATCCTTATCACAACAAAAGAGATCGTTAGCATTGAGAATTATGATTAGAGAAATTGCGATAAAACGAAAACGATTGAAAGCTAATGAATTTACATGATTGAAATTCAAAAAGCAAATTATAATTCATATGATTGAAATTCAAAGAGAAGTTATAATGTTAATAAAAAACAAAAATCAAAAGTAAAGAGAGGATTGAATTGAATAGGGATAGCCTCAGAATTTTACTTAATTCGTAAAGAAATGACTCCGAATGTAGCGAAGGATTTGAGAACCATAGATTTTGATAAATGATTTGTGAGTGAGAATTTTGATAGTTTTGAATTGTCTTAAACACAAGAGATTCATGTCTCCCGTGTTGAGCACCTAAACATATATTTAAAGGCGTATGGGAAAAGAAAGGTGGAAAAGAAGATATGGAATACGGATGCCACCGTTATTACGGTCCAAAGAACCGTATATTGGTCCAAGGGACCGTATATACAGTTGGGCTGACGTGGCCATGACAAGGATGGCCAAGTCAGCGATCCATGCTTAAATGTTGTTCAACCTATCTTTTTCGTTCGGAATTATATCATTATTTTTGCACCTAATCTATTATCCAATTAATCTTATCCACTTGTGGATAAACACGTTTAATATTCTAGAATATTACCGGATAATTCTCAATTTTTTTGAATGAATTTGGGAATTTATTTATTTTCGAAAAATTATTTCACAAACCTGTAAAAATCATAGAAAATCATCGAAAAATCAGAAAAAATTATTTAAAAATATTGGCGAAATCAGAAAAATGAGAGGGATAAGATGCCAATTGAAAAATATTAGAAATGCCCTTTAGAAATAGTTCTAAAAAATCGTTTTTACTAAGAAAAATGCACWAAAAATAATTAAATCAAATATTTTTCGTCTATTATTGAGCTCTCAACATACGTTTTCAAATTCAACTTTACCTCAACTTGTGTATAAGGATGTGGTTTGATGAATATGGTTTTTTGGATTTTGTTGCGACTTTTGAAATCAAATCTATTTCAATATATCGTACTTTTCCTCATCGGCTATTCAATTTAGGGATACATTTTTAGGTGCCTACAACGATATATTTTGGATATGACCTTCTTTTTATTGACTTGTGTTTATACTAGTCCAACTTTGTTATAGTCATTCCGTTCAAAAGAAAAAAACTTTGTTATMGTCAGGTTATCTCCACCACATATATATGTTGGCAATGACAAAAATACTTTTTTTTTGTGATGACCTARCAATGAATTTGACTCAAACCCCTAAATGCATAGCGATTACCATCAACCTTCGTCTTTTCTTCCTTTGGCTATATGAGTTGAAATTCCATTAAGSTCGGCGACCAACAACATAGGTGATAGGGTGATGATAATAAACCTTTTTTGTGCTACATTTTTAAAAAGATCATTTACCATCATTCGACTTTAATAGAATTCTTCAACAGAAGCATCAATGGTGTGCTGAAAATTTTCGAATATCAAATTCTAGATTCTTGAAAATTAGAATTCCATAATTTCCTAATATAMTTTTCWAGAAAAAAAATTTCTGAAATTCAAAAATTAGAATTATATAATGTTAGAAAAGTGTTTTTATGATTTTCGAAAATATATTATAAAATTTAAGAAAAAAAGCAAAATTTAATCTCTTATGTTCTGAAAATATAAAGGTAAATACATAATTAATTTATTAAAGATATTATAAAAAAGAAAATCAAACAATTCCTTAGTTATGATACTCCTTATCAAAATTGTCTAAGTCAACTAGTGACTTTGTTGGGCACTTATTGCTATGCTATTGGTACCATATTATTGCTTGCAATAGTTCATTCTCATTGGATCATATTAAAATTTTGATTTGAAATAATAACGAGACTAATGTAATCGATCGATGAAGTAGTAGATAATATTTTCAATTGATATGCTTCCATGTGAAGAGTTTATGTTGGGGTTTATAGATGTTAGGCTTGCGTCGACTTTGCATCCCAAATGTTCTTTGCACTCGAAGTAATTATATGTGAAAGGCGTTGATTAAAGTTTCTTAAAATAGCAATGCCACTTCTGCACTTGTTCATTAACCACAAGTTAGTTAGGTATCAGTACATATGACCTGGACTCATTGAGTATCAATGTCATTAGTCGTAAACCATGTAATCACACTCCATTAATGACATTAAAACAAAACTATCTTGATAAAACAATACATTTGTTTGTATAATTGTATATATTGCTTTCAATTATTAGATAATTATGTACATGCTGTACTATAGTTGATATATTTCGTTATTTTTTTTTTTTTTGGTTTAAAGAATCATCTCTATTATATAAGGCAAGAGAGAAGAAGATGGTTTCTCTTATCCCAAAATACATAAATACCTTTAATGAAGGGTAAGTTGTAGAATATAAAAGACATAAAGAGATGAAGACAATAGAAGAAGATAACTCAACCAACGTAATATTGATTGCATATATACTGAATTCTGAAGCACAATATATACCATATTTATAACCAAATAAAAAACCATCACTCCTAAATATATAGAACCACTAAACCATAATGCCTAACTCACGCACACTTAATTACTTGATTGAAAAATTCCTTGGCCTAATAACTTACGCACACTAGCCTAACTCACGCACACTTAATTACTTGATTGTCCAATTAAAAAGAAGGGAAAATTGTTTAAAACTATTTTGGTTACGCTTATTTTTGCGAGAAACTACCTAGGTTAGAAAACCTGTGACAAAACTACCTAACTTAGAGTTTTTCTTGTTGATGACACTACCTGATTTGATTTTCCAGCGTTGACACTTAGATTCCGGCGACTAAAACTCACGTGCCGGTCACGTGACAATTTTTTTAATTAAAAAAATTATTTTCCATCATTTTATTGGTTATTTGTTTTATTATTTGATCAATTTTGGGTTTATTGTAATTGAATTGAGTTAGAATCACTACTACATTAACACACAAATGCAACAGCAAAAAACGTTGCGAAAGGAACCAAAATTGTTGCAAATAGCATAATGCAACACTTTACTCAAGCGTTTGCATTTTTATTAATGCAACAGTTTTTTAACCTATTGCAACGGTTAATGAAAAAAATAAAAAAGTGTTCATTAGATGTGAGTGCAACACCTTAACATACCTAATGCAACACCTTTTTGAACTTTTCATGGAGTTTTTATTAGATGTAATGCAACAATGTATTTGAGCTAATGCAACGTTAAAGTAAATTCATTGGTGTTGCACTTGACATTATTTTGATATTTCTAGATTATCTAACGCAACACTGTTACAAATTTTAGGATATGTTATGCAACACATTATTATCATGTAGGAGGGTACCTAACGCAACACTTTTCCAATGAGCCCAAAATTATATTATTTTATTTTATTGTTATTATATAATTAAATATGATAATAATAATGATATTATTATTATTATTTTATTATTATTATTATTATTATTATTATTATTATTATTATTTTATTAATTATTATTATATTATTTATTTTTGTATTATTATATTATTATTATTATATATTCTCTCTCTT